>APFE030243447.1:79397-102678 GCA_000404065.3 Pinus taeda
CATCTTATAATTCCTCCCCTTTTGTAGAGTCTGATTCTTCCTCCTTTAGCTCAAACTCTATCTTCTTAGATTCCTTTGGTTGGACTTCATGTTTAATAAAATCTTTCACCTCTCTGAACACCATGTACACAACCTTCCTTGTTACTGGGTTCGAAAGCTTATAACCCTTTAAAACATCCTTATACCCAAAAAAGATGCACTTTTCAGATTTACTATCGAACTTGGTTCGTTTCTCCTTTGGAACATGTACACATCACTTCCAAATACCCTCAGATGTGAAAGAGAGGGCTTATTACCAGTCCATACCTCTTGTGGAGTCTTATCCTCTGCCTATAACTCTTGTCCAAACCCGGCAGCACTAAGCATGCTTCTTGCCCTTTCCATCAACGTCTTTTTCATTCTTTCGAAAACTCCATTTTGCTGAGGTGTATATGGAGTAGTCTTCTGCTGTGCTATACCACACTTCTTATAGAACTCTTCAAATTCCTTACTACAAAACTCTCCACCGCTATCTATCCTCAGCACCTTTATCTTCTTCTCTCTCTAGTTTTCCACCAGAGTCTTAAATTCTTTAAACCTGTCAAAGACTTTAGATTTATTCTTAAGGAAATATATCCATGTATTACTTGAGAATTCATTATAAATGATACATAGTACACAGACTTACTCAATGATGGAACCTTCACAGGTCCAAACACATCATTGTGCATAAGCTGTAATATCTGTTTCGCCCTCTTACCACTAGAGGGGCAACTCAACTGACTCTACTTCTCATATACACAATTTTGATAGAAATCAAAATCCAGAGAGATATTACTCATACCTTCTACCATACCTTTACCGTGAAGTATTCGAAGGCCCTTCTCTCCAATATGTCCAAGCTTTTGATGCCACAACATGGTCTTCTCTCCAAAGACCACTAGATTTTATGCTCCACTTTCAGGAACCACAGAACTGTTGCACCCATCAACAACAGTGATGCCTTGCAGCTTGTACAAAGTTCCAATCCAAACCCCCCACATCAATACTAGTTCTCCCCAAACCATCTTGCAGGTATCCTTCTCAAACACTATTTTTACTCCTACATCATCCTACTTGCTTACAGAAATCAGATTTCTAGCCAATGCAGGAATCTGTAGAACACCTGGAAGTGTTCTAACCCTTCCACCTTGCAACTTCAACTTTAGTTTTTTGTGACCAACAATTCTAGCCTTCCTACATTCCCCTAATAAGACATCACCACCATCGTATTTCTCATACTCGCAGAACCACTCTCTATGGGGAGTGAAATGAAAGGATGCACCTGAGTTAATCAACCATGCCTCATGATCTACATGTGTACTTGAAGAAGCCAAGTACACATCCCCACCTTCATCTGAGGTGGTTTTCACCTCTGTTGAAGGAGCATCATCAGATTCCTTTCCTTTGTCAAGAGCTTTAGATTTACAGTCCCTTTTGTAGTGCCTTTCGTTTCCGCATTTTCAGCACACCACCTTTATAGGTTTTCCTGGAGATTTAGATATCCCTCTAGATTTAAATCTCCCACTCAGTCACATATTTTTGTTTCTGTTCTGGGACTGTCCTCAAACAAATAAGGCATCACCATTCTGGCTCTCCATATTTTTCTATCTCGTATCCTCTATCAGCAAGGATGAGACTATTTCATCAAACTACAAGGTAGTTAGTTGTATTTCTATCTATTGCAATAACTAGATTATCCCACGAATTTGGTAGAGAACACAACAAACTGATGTACTTATCTTCATCTAAAATCTTAATATCAACAAATAATAACCGACTTACCACAATATTAAATGTGTTTAGATTCTCTGTCATCAAGTCTCGATCTTTCATCCTCAGGTTATACAGCTTTTTCCATAAGAATAGTTTATTCACCAGTGACTTAGATTGGTACAAAGTCCCTAATTTGTCCCACAAATCCTTTGTTGTAGCTTCCCCCGATACACTCATCAATACTGAATCTAAGACACACAATCGTATTGTGCTCTTTGCCTTTCGATCCAACTTCTTCCATTCTTCATCGAACACTCCCATTGGTTCAGTACCTGGATCTACTGCGATCCACTGATATTTATCCACCAACAGATCCTCCATCTTGAGTTTCCACAACTCAAAACTCTAACCATTAAATTTCTTGATCTCTATCTTTCCACTACTCGCCATCTTCTTTCACCACCAGAATCAATCTCATAGATCTCCCACTGAACGGGGTCTACCACAGGCCTGAGTGAAACCCCTCAGTGACAAAGGCATCCCCTTGAAGCCAAAACAACTCCGATACCAAATGTAGGTTTTAACCCCATACAGAAATTGCCTACGCACGAATTATACCAGCTTGATTTTACATTATGTTCCTTTCAATGTTACAATGCATATTTATACATGTTGAAGCATCCAATACCATGCGCCGAATACCATTGCGTCCAAAAACATGGACCCAAAGCCATCACATCCAAAACCATGTGTGAAAATCATGAAAAAAACCATAGGTAGGTCCGCCCAACCTAACATAGGGTCCAAAACCAAAATTTTCCAGGGCACTGCCCTGGACCCCATAGAGTGGGCTAACTTGCATCCCTCAATCCTCCTGTGACTCCCCCCACTATGCAATCAATGCAACAAAGGGGGGCTCCACCCCCGTTCTAACCTCCCAGTTAACTGCGTGGGCTAGTTGTGGAAAGAATATAACACAACCCAACAACAGATACAGGTGAGAGAAGAAATAATAAAAGAGGTAGCAGACCTACTGTTACAAGGGGAGAAGTGGTACGAAGTGCACATCTCACTACAAAATGCAACCCTTCAATTTTCAAACCTTGGAGAAGAATTAGTAAAGAATGGGAAAGGGAATAACCGCAGTTCGCTTGTAGGCCTTTAGAAAGAGTTAGCAGACATTATTCAATTCTACATCACTTGTGATGAAAGGTATGATGTAGTGTGACTTCATTGTCCTAAGTTAATGGAATTTCTGAGTCAAAAGGTCTTGAAGCTTCCTTATTTTTTGCAATCACTGTTTCATGAAAATGTTGGTAGATTAAGAAAGTATAAAGACAAAGTTTTAGTTGTTAGCCATGATGAGCTCATTAAATTGCTAGTTGTGAGGAGTTTGAATCAAATTCAATAGAGTTGGGATGGATTTATAGGAAACCTTAGGGGTGAACAAAAAATTCCATTAGAAGGTGAAGTAATTATCGGGACATGCAGAAATATTTTAGTCGATAATGACCATGTAGGAAGACAAAATGAGACTAACCAAAACAAAACCTTAATGACAGGAGATGCTTAACAAGAATTCATGCAACTTAAAAATACAACTCCTCAGAAACCTAGTTGAGCGGAGAAGCAAGTAGAGTCCTTTTTGGCCTTTTTGCCCAAAAAAAGGAGAAGATAAGTAGTTAAAATTCAGTAGGGACAAAGTTCCTCTAAGCCCCTAAGCAGTCAACAACAACAAAAAATAATTCAAGAATTGTCTTATGAGGAACAGACACAATTGAGAACCCATGAAGAGAACCTAGCTCAAGATTCATCAGCCTTGAGAAAATAAATTGAAGCTAGGAAGATAGGAAATAGTGGTGGCCCATGCATTAGAAGGACTGGAAAATCTGTTGGAAATAATAAACTTAGGGGATCTAGAGAAAGAGCTTGCAACTCATTTAGGAAGCCCTCCTAACTCCAATGAGAATGAATCCCCTAATTCTCTAGATACAACTCCTTCTGTTGAGTCCATGGCCACCATTATTCTAAAGTTTTCTGATTATTATGAAGCTGTCGCTACTCAAGAACAATGTGGGGATTCTATTTTCACTCTATTAGAAACCTCTTCTCAGGAAGAGAGAACTCCATAAGTTCCTTTCGAAGAACTTATTGAGGAGAGCCAAAAACTTGATGTTATGCCTTCAAGCAGACCTCAGATTGAACCTCTTGTCATCGATTCCTTAGAACCTATGATTGATAGAGTTCCAATGGAAGTTCATAATTCACCCATCGACCCTCTAATGGGTGATTCTACCTAAAAGACTAATGTTTAAAACTATGAAGTAACAACCTTTGTTTCCCCTCCTCTTTCTTGAACAATCCTAGCTAGATACTTTGCTCAAAGAACTATAGGTACCAAAGATGTGAAGGATAAAGTAAAAGGAAAACTTCTTAAGGAATTCATTATACTAAGGAGAGAAAATGATAAATTACATAGGAAAATGCAAAAGTTTAGAAAATGGTTGCAGACTGGCAAGTAGTTTAACGAGGGTTGTGGAAAGAAAGTTGTAGTACAACTTGGGATTGATGATAGGAAGAACAAAGCCCATAATGTTGAAACTCAAACTAATTTCATACTTGTCTCTATTGAAGCAGGTGTTCAAATTGATTTTGTCCTTATTTCTATTGAAGTAGGAACCCAAACTGATTATGCATCTGTTTTTCTTGAAGAACATGTTCAGATTGATCGTCCACCTATTTTTACTAAAGTTGAGACTTAAATCGATCTTGTACCTATTTTTATTGAGAAAGGAGCACAAACATATGTGGTACCTCCTTATACCCAATTGATTGTAGATGCTACAATAAAGGTACTAAATAAAACCATGGCATAAGATAAAGACACCATAGCTAGATATTGAAGGGAAGTAGTTCCTTAAAGAGAATATCAAAAATTGCTCCAACATTTATAGGCATTAATAAGGACAAAGGATAAAATACATGCAAAATTAAGAGCTGACAAAATGAAAATCTAGGCCTTGAAGGAGCATATTTCTAAGATCATAGAACTTAGAGATGAAATTTGTTATATTTATTCATATGCCTTAGCATGTACATCTCTAACATGAAATTATGATTTACTTCTAATTGGAAAATATTGTTGCTCAAAGATAAGACTATACAATGTGGCCTATAATATGAATTCAATAATGTTATAGACATTTTTGGGCACTGCAACCCCAATCATAAATTTTCATAAACTGAGGGCTCCTAAGTCCCTAAAAGTGTTGCTTCACTACCTAAAGGAACAAGGTTAGCTGATTACATCATCTCCCAGAAGTTCTCCACAAAAAACCCTCAGAACTGGTCAAAACTAGACCATACAAAATGCCCAGTGCAGAGGGTGTGATGCATACTACCTTCCTAGTGTAAAAGGTGCGATGCATACTGGATGGCCCCTCTGTGGGGTTTGATGGGCAAGAATGGACAGATGGCAGCGATAGTTTGCGAGGTGGAGGATCATAGAATCTTCTAGAATCTTCCCCTCTAACACTTTCCTCTCTGATTTCGCCCAGGGATGAGTAAGAGATCATCAATCTCCAAGTGGAATCAAAAACTATTAGAGAGAGGAAACTAATCAAAATCCCAAAAGCTGACTCACCCCCTTACAATCATCTATATATGGATCCCTCATCACAGAGATCCAAAGGCTAGAATCTTGTATCTTGTAGAGAAGTGTTGTTGGTTTTCTGGTGTAACATCATAGCGTTGGGTGATATAAGCTTTACCTGAGGTGAAGAAGGGCTTTCTTGCTGGAGGATGATGCTGGGTCAAAACAATTGGTTGTAATCCTCTTTCTATTCTTGATATTAATAAATCTATTCAAGTTTTCCTCCACATTCTTGTATGTTTGATTATATATGCATTTGTGTGGTCAATACATATATGGTCCTATGTTGTTTATGATTATAGATCTTTGTTCTTCGATAGTGTTATGTTTCTTTGATTCCACAGGTTCTCTCTAAAGTTGTGTAGACAAAGAAGCAGTGCCAAAGATCTATCGAGAAGGAGAGGAACCAGGCAAGGAACCAAGTGCAAGACAAAGGTTGGTGTCCTTTGTTCCCCTCTTGTCTATTTTTCATAAAGGAAAGAGAAAGTAGTTTTAACTTGTTTGTTTCTAAGATAGCTACGAGTCTTAGTGGGAATAGTATCTCTAAGTGGACACTATTCCCGGTAGAAAAATGGCGACTCCACTGGGGAGCGAATAGATTATTTGCTGGTCTATTTTTGTTTGTTTTATAAACTTACAGATGGATCCTGAAGTCAAGCCAGCTAGCCTTCAAATTGCATTTGCTATGAAAGTGCAAAGTAGATCAATGTTGCTTCAGTCTATCTCTGGGTTTTGTTTATAGATTGAAAAATCAATTTGAAAATACTCTAATTTCCCTAGTGGTGGCTCTAGTAACCTCCTTAGATCAACCCCTGGGATTTATATTTACTGAACATCACTTACTCGACCTAGATCCCTGAATTGAACTGAAAATTGTGATCAAAGACTGGATAAAAGTCTCGCACTGGTACCATCGCACCCTCTCTTCAAGGTAGTCTGTATGCATCGCACTTCCCGTGTGCAGTAGGTGGGATGCATACTGGATTCCCTATGTGACAGGTACGATGGTCAGAGAAGGTTGATTTTACCTTCAGAATTTGGTTTTTCTTCACTCTTTTCAGATATATTCAGGAGTTTTGTTGTCTGTGGTCAGTATATCTTTGTGGAAACCCTCTTCTCTTCCATCATTCTACCTCCATTGTGTAAAGAACTGTAAGTGTTTTTATGTATTGTGCATCATTTTCAGTTCTCTTTTACAAAGAAGTAGTGTAATAAGATTGTCGTTTCTTGATTTGAAAGTGTCGTAAGTGTCATTTTCGGTCATAGAAGAGAATCCCATTGTTCTTGATAGTCAATTGTACTATTACTCTTGTATGTGATTTGAATTAGTAGTTTTTCAAGTGTAGAAAACAATTTTCATTTCGAAATCACAAAGTGTCGTCCTTATCTTCACTTCATTTTGAAAAAGAAATTTGTTAGTATTGTCGCTTTGGAAAATAATTCAGATTTGCACTCAGCATTCTTCTTGTCATTATACATTAAGAAGGCCAAAAAACAAATACATGCATGTGCATTTGCATTTAGACTACTTGGTTTGATTTAGGACAGTGTATTTAGTGTGTGCTTTGTGCTCTTTGTTGAAAGGCCCTCAGTTCTCTTTCCTTAGTAGCTAGGATTTTCATTTCCAAAAGAAGATTAAATAGTTGTTTATCATCTTAGGATGCATTTTAGGAATTGTATACACATCACGCGGTGAACTTGAAAGGCAAATTTTTAAACAAGATCAACTATAAAATAAATTTAATGAATCTAAAAATGCTTTGGAACCTAAAGCACAACATTTAGAAGTCTAGGCTAGAGACGTATCCTAGCATTGTAAAACCTGGTAACTGTTGTTTTCATTGTTGGTTTGGTGATTCCTCCACTTTGAGACGACAAGTGCCAGTACGGACTTGTGCTCCCACATACCGTCGAGTATATATTGGGAGACCATAATAGGCTATATCCTTTATCCTTAGGAAGCCATGTCTACCACCCTATCGATCGCAATGCACTGAACACAACATTCGGGAAGATTGACTACCATACCGTAAAAAGCATTCTGTAGTTTTGCGATTAATTTGGTAATCCCTCTGCCTATATTTCTAGAGAAGTCTCTTTCATTCCTTTTTAGACTCCTTAAAGGAAAAGGTCCATTTGAGCACTTGTCACTTCAGGCTCATTAAAAATCGAAGGCGACTAGAGTCATCTTTTGTATTTTCTCGCCTCTTAAAAATTGAAAAAACAAGTTGTGTCAAAGCGTATAAAATTTATTTTAATCGGAATAACATCACAAGTTCCCTTGTTGGTTTTTAGGTTGAGGAAAATGGATTCTACCAACCAAGGATCCCCCCTGGAGGAAATCCTAATCCTTTCTCCTCTTGGGGAGATGTTGGTACACCCCATATGGCCACATTGTCACTTCCAAGGTTTATGATTGGCTTGCCCGTGTGGCTCTTCTCTACCTCTGTCATTCAGAATACCGTAATTCAAGTAATTGAGAAGAAGAATAAGAAGAAGAATAAGAAGAAAGAGAAAAAGGAAAAGATGAAGAAGCAGCTGAAAGCGAAAGGGGGCTACCATTCGTCATCTAGCAAAAATACTCACACTACACCATCTAAACCTAAATCTCCATGTGTCATTTGCAAAGGAGATCACTATCATCGAGATTGTCCTTGCATCCCTCAGATCCTAAGGGACTAGTCTCCTCATTTGCACAATCTGGTGTCGTCAACATCTAATGATCATGTTGAATGTACACCGTCAACCAGTGAAAGTGAAGTATCTGGATAGAAAAGGAATTGAAAATTTCCTTGTAAACTATGTGAAGGTGATCACGCCATCCACCATTGTCCCTTCCTAGATGAAGCTAAAAGACTTTTGCATGATCGTCCTGCTTGACCCCTATGGCTCCTTCCTGGATATAAGAAACCCTTGCCAAGTCCATCACTGGCTGAAAATTTGGCTGGCACACCATTGTGGTCAGCTGAAATGTCTATCATTGAAAATGAACCCTTTGAATCCAGACTAGACGAAAGTCAAAAGGTCGAGGCGGCAGTTGACTCGGTCTTGCCTTCAGAAGGTTCATCTCCAAATTATACCATCATTGAAGTGAGAATGACACCGTTCAAATTCTTTTCATAAACACAGACTTCGACAAACTTGGGGGCAGTTTACCCGTTCCTTTACCACAGGAAGGAAGTTCGTCAGAGTCATATCCGACTGTCTATTCGGTCCCACCTACAAGCAACCTAGCCATTTCCTTCGATTGGAATCTACTAGGTCGACCCCGTTTACCGGCTAGTGTACCATTCTGAATCATTGTACAAGCTTACAGAATGGTCATGGCTAGTACCATCATAGATGAAGGGGCTTTTGTGAGTATCCTTTCCTCAACTGATTGGGAAGCGCTTGGTTCGCCATCGCTTCTGCTTGAAATGAGAAATCTAACAGGCTTTGACAAAGGAACCAGTCGACCGTTAGGGATCCTTCCCAATGTGCCCATTACTCTGAGAAGGAAAACCATTCACATGAATGTGACGATGGTCCAAGGACACTTAGATTATAATCTACTCCTTGGGCGTGACTATATTTGTTGCATGGGAGCCGTTGTCTCCTCGCGCTTTAGAGTAATGTGTTTTCCACATGAAGGCAGAGTGGTCAAGCTCGTAGACCAGATATCATTCCCTGGTTCACACATAGAAAATAGTCAAATTCCATCCCTAAATGGTCTTTCCACGCAAGGAATGTCTCACCAATCTCCAGTCCATCCACCTGATGAGTGCGAGTGATTCAGGAGGATATGAATGAAACCTGGGGGGCATGCACCCTGGCCTACCTCGGCAGGGAAATTCTAGGTATAAAGTAGGTTTCCGCGGAGGAAAATGACTGATCTGAAACCCGTCCTTATAGGAAAAGGGAGTTAGACCAGAATAAGATTCCCTCGTCAAGGTTAGGAGGTTGGGACTTAGAACCACCCTTGTCTAGATGGACTAAGCCAGGAGGCGTTTCTATCTACAGCGCGGATGGAAACTATCTTGCAAAAGCAAGAGCTTCTATATGGTAACCTGGAAAGTTTTCATTATACCTCATGGCATGCAAACCTTTTTGCATGCAAGTGAAGAGCGACCATTTATTTTTTAGATTTGTAGGTCCACTGACCCTTTAAACTCATAGGATTGGTCGTTTCCTAGCTTGCATAAAGAAAGGGTCCGGGGCAAAGCTTTAAAAGGTGCAAGCTCCATAAAAAATGGCATCTGAGATGAGATATCCTTATTATATGACTGGTATGAGCAGTTTTAATGTGGAATTCAAGCTCGTTAAAAATTAAACATAAGAAATGAGCAAATGTTTCCCCCAGAGTTTAAGCTCATTAAAAAATGAACCGATCCCCTGTAAATAACCATTGTGAATGCATTATCATCAGCTTTCGAGCCTTGGTCATGTTCTCATCATCACCTCCACTCTATTTTAGCTGATCATATGCCTCCATTTGATTGTTTACACTTTTTGAGGAACATTTGCAAAGAGTGATTATGTTAGCCATCTTTGTGACACTGCCATGATTGGAAAATTCCAAACCTTACCTGGAATCAGCTACTACCCGAAATCATCACTTATTTCTCGAAAAACGATTCTCCTTTAAGCTCTTTTCAACTAACTCACGAAATATGAAGAGATTGCTGAGAGATTAGACACTCTGGCTCGTTAAAGTTATTGGAAGTTCTATCCCTCCTCTAGATTTTAATCTTTTTGGACCTGAGGGATTATTACACAAAAAGATCGAGCGCTTGTCTTGTTCGGCTCATTAAAACTATTGAAAATTCATCCCTTTCATATTATTTTACGGTTTTTCAGACTTAAGGGATTATATGATGAAAAAGAATCATTGTAGTCTCCTTTCCATCCCTTTCAGACTCTCTAAAATTGAAAAGGACCGAGTTATCTTTGTTGTTAAACTTGTTAAAACTGAATAGCGACAAACTTGTCCAATTGGACGAGAACGAGTTTCACTGTCACTAGGGTCGTTAAAACATAGCAACAGGTTTGACCGAAGGGCGAATTATAGAAAAAGCATATGTTATCCTCCTCAAGATTGACAAAAATAAAGAGGTACTAGTAAGTAATGACTGGGAAAAATTGGGAAGAAAACTTGAAGAAACTTTATTGGTAGCAAGTCACTCTTCAACATGACACTTTCACTCCGCATCCGAGTCGGGTTGGGTTGTTCTGTTCACTGGTCGTATCACCATTGGTCCATCACACCATCCATCTTTGGGGTTAATGCTACCAATCCATCGTCAATGTCATCGGTATGTTCAAGAGAAGTTGCTCAGAGAATTTACCTGTGTCTCATCCGCTGCAATACATTCATGCTCCATTCTTTCATGACCGCCACCCTGAACCCTGTATCATCAGATTGTTTTCACCTCCAAAATCATTTGCTCAGTTCTATGTCATAGATGTGGGATTCATTATGGCCCTCCTACGACAGGTCACTTCTTGTCGACATCATCTCATTATCCAAGAAGTTGACTTAGGAACAATCCCTTTCATTGCTTTGAAGCTTGCGTGCCTCAGTGGCAAGTTTCTCACTTTCGGCGACAGGTTTACATCAATGGCCTTTGACCGGAAGATTTTGCATGGCGTTCGACACCAAGTCCCTTTTTCACACCATGCGAATTATACTGTAGTACCTTGAGGATCATTGTCATTATTCCTGATCCCTCTCGTGCCTGTTAATAGCTCACATCATTGGCTGGTAATCAGGCGATGTCTTTCCATGTTCGACCCTAGAACATTTTTCACATGGATCAACTTGTACGCTGAGTGAATATTGAACGATTTTTGAAGACCCCGGATCTAGTTTCATCAATCCAGGGTGCGATATATTCAGGAATATAAAAACATCAAACGTACATCATTGCCGAACATATGATCATCAAAATCAAAGGATGATGACTCCGTACAAATCATCAGTCTACCACACAGATGATTGTATGTCCTATGTACATGAAAATGAATTTATAAAGTTGAGCATGGGAATGCCTGCCTTAGCTAGATCATGAAAAATATTATGAAGATAATGTATTGTATTATATCTTATTACAGGTCGCCTCCTAGCTTGAAAAAACTTCGGATCCTCATGGTAAAGCATTTCACCCGACATCAAAAGATTAATGACCTCATGCTTTAAGGGGAAACTGTTATAGAAATTTTTGGGCACTGCAACCCCAATCATAAATGTCCATAAAATGAGGGCTCCTAAGTCCCTAAAAGTGTTGCTTCACTACCTAAAGGAACAAGGTCAGCTGATTACATCATCTCCCAGAAGTTCTCCATAGACAACTGCTTAGGACTGGTCAAAACTAGACCATACAGAATGCCCAGTCCAGAGGGTGCGATGCATAATACCTTCCCAGTGTAAAAGGTGCGATGCATACTAGATGGCCCCTCTATGGGGTGCGATGGGTGAGAATGGACAAATGGTAGAGACAATTTGCGAGGCGGAGGATCCTAGAATCTCCCAGAAATTTCCCCTGTGACACTTGCCTCTCTGATTTGGCCCAGGGATGAGTAAGAGAGATGACAGTAATCAAAATCCCAGAAGCTGACTCACCCCCCTACAATCATCTATATATGGATCCCTCATCACAGAGATCCAGAGGCTGAAATCTTGTATCTTGTAGAGAAGTGTTGTTGGTTTTCTAGTGTAACATCATAGTGTTGGGTGATCTAAGCTTTATTTGAGGTGAAGAGGGGATTTCTTGCTAGAGGATGATGTTGGGTCAGAACAATTGGTTGTAATCCTCTTGCTATTCTTGATATTAATAAAGCTATTCAAGTTTTCCTCCACATTCTTGTATGTTTGATTATATATGCATTTGAGTGGTCAATACATATCTAGTCTTGTGTTGTTTATGACTATAAATCTATGTTCTTTGATAGTGTTATCTGCTTTGATTCCACAGGTGCTCTCTGAATCTGTGTAGACAAAGAAGGAGTGGCAAAGATCTATCGAGAAGGAGAGGAACCAGGCAAGGAACCAATCGCAAGACAAAGGTTGGTGTCCTTTGTTCCCCTCTTGTCTATTTTTCATAAAGGAAAGTGAAAGTAATTTTAACTTGTTTGTTTCTAAGATAGCTACCAGTCATAGTGGGAATAGCAGCTCTAAGTGGACACCATTCTCGGTAACCATAATGCGCTATATTTCATCACTATTTTTCATAAGAAAGATGAGAAAACAAAGTATCTCTTGTGCGAACTCTACATGCACAAATTTCTTTCGGAAGAACTTGTAAATGAAAACATTGTCCCATTCAATCGAGATGTCCAATTCCAGGACTTTATATCATTTTCATTAAATTAGATAAAGTGGGAGAAATCCTATCACACTTTTCAACGAAGAGACCATAATATTGATCTTTTGGTTAGGGGTGAGCCATGAAATCCCTTTCCTACATTTCTCTGCCATAATTCCTTTATATAGAAGCATGATGTTTCTCCCTCACTTGGGCAAATTGATAATGAGGTATTACACTCAGGGTGGGAACAACTAAAGACATGAGATGAAGTAATTTTTGGAGCCAAGATGAGATGACAAGTGTCATCTATAGAAATAAAAAACAGGGAACCTTTTAGCCTATATAATATTGAGCAAGATATTTCTAAAGTGAAAGATTATGTTAACATTGTGATGGAAGATGCCCACGGGGCTTTGGATTGACGGTGAATGGGTGCGCTGTTAAGGCACTCCTTGCGATAGGTCAATGGTTCAAATCCCCCGTGGGTACTTAGGTTAGTCTTAACGTAGAAAAAAAAAACATTGTGATGGAAGATGAGATCAAATGGATGGTGTGTAGGTACAAATTTCTAATGATTTGGTGTCCTCAATATTACTACAACTCTAATTATGAATTTTTAGAGGAAATTAAGTATGTTTCTTTCAAAGGAAATCAAAAGTAGGAGTGGATTCAGGCTCAGAGGAGAAAAAATCTATTGTTGTAGATCTAACCTATAATTATAATAAACTTGTGAATGTGCTATAATAATAACACAATAAATGATAAAATATTTTAGATATTTATTAATATCAAAACCCTTAGGTAGGGAAACACCATAAAACTACTACTTAAGGATGGATAACACTCCTCAAGCCATATGCTTAACAATACAACAATACTTGACATGCCTTAATGGAGAGTCTCTAGCTTCTATATAGGCTTCATACATACAATACAATGGGTAATTATCATAGGTCTCTCAATACAATACATCCATTACAATGGGATTATCACATTATTCCCTAACTACTCGTGGTCCCTTGCATAATGTGCGTAAACCACTTTATTGATTAAATATTACCCATTTATTTATCATCCTTACATTATTACATCATATTATTTCCTTGGGTACCTCCCTCTATACCGCATATTGTTCACCAAACTTATACTAAATTCCACCCCCATTAAGCATGTTTCCTCCCCGAAACATGAGAATAATAGAAATAATAAGATCTAATTGTAATATTAGTTTATTGGTATCATGCACTTACATCTAGCCATCCAATAGAAAGGTGAATACTTGATCTATATATTGCCTTGCCCACTTGATATGGAAATTGGTTCTTGTCGTGCCCATGTGGAGATGTGTTGTGGGTAGCTTACCCCACCTGTCTATGTGTCTTCGAGTTTTCCTTGTTCTAGTTGCTGATTTTATGCCAACTTATGGTTTATTGTATTGTTGAGTGGTGCAGGTCGTGATATGTTGAAACCTTGACTTTTGGTGATCCTGACCTAATGGAGCATGAGTGGTATCAGGTTCCTTTTGTAGTACCTTCTTTGGTTTATTTTCTTCCATTATTACTTCTACCATAGAATCCTCATATGAGGTGCCATTACTTGTAGAATTTTCTACATAGGCCTCCTTGGACTCTACCTATTTATTGATGAAAATATCCTATAATGTAATTTTATTGTTTTTATACCAAAGTTTGAGGAATTTCTTTTGCGCATTAATATTAATAGTACCAATAGATTCCATCTAAGGGTGTCCCAAAACAACATCTAGATCATCCACATATAAATCATAAAAATCATAATTCCACACATACTTATCCATATAAATATTAAAATATTATAAATCTGAACATAATCATCATCAACTTGTGTGTGTTCAATATTCTTTATTGGGACTTGCAATTTTTTTTCCAAATGAACATTGATAAAATTATGCTTGCAACTAGGAACGATAGACACAATGATATTCTCTTTCTAAATATTTCCATGAATGTGTAATATGGAAATATTAGTACAAAAATAGCCTTTATGGCTCTTATTGTCCTTCTTCCTACCATGTGACCACTTGTTCAAAAGGACCTTTTTAACCTCTTCATTGGAAAGTGTCCCTATTTGATCCTGGTTAAGTGACTTCCACCATATGGAAGCCTCATCCTTGAAATCATCCCATGCTCCATATACCCAAGTTATTGGGCATTGTGAATTCTTATACATTAGGTATTCTTAAATTGTAGGACCATCCTCTTTTCCTGTAAATAATAACCTTCTAGAGTGCATACAATAGAGTCATGGTTTTAAATAAAATCATTTACTTTGGGTGAAAGATTAAAATGGGAAAAACTCAGTTAATATAGCTTAGAATCCTTATTATAACCTATTTTTTGGTATTGGAATGAACACTATGTAGTTTCCCATGTGTTTCAAATCATGATTTGTGCACCCTAGGAACTTAGATCGACACTCCAACTACTCGATGTCACAAACATTTCTGAAAAATAGTTGATTCTAAATCAACGATATCTCCCTCTTTCGAACTTTGATTCGACCATTTTTTTTTTTGAAATTGGGTATTTTTTTATAGAAGCTTAGATATGCAGTTATTTTCCTAAAACTATGTACAAGAATTTGCAAAAAATTACTGGAGAGTAGTCGCCCATGAATTTTTGTCAGAACAATTTCTGAAAAACAATTGATTTAAATCAGCAATATCTCCTACATCTGGACTTTGATTTAGATGATTTCTTTTACAATGGGGTTTTTTTCACAAGGAATTCAAATATGCAATTTTGTTTCAAAAACGGTGACCCAAAAATTTGATATCTTATCTTCAAAATCACCACCCACTATTTTCCCAAAATTATTTTGCAAAAAAGGAAAATAAAATTCTCCCCACTTTGCCCAAGAGAGAGCTATGATACCCCTTATAGTAGATTTGACCTTCAATTATAATAAACTTGTGAATATGCCAAAATGATAACAAAATGAATGATAAAAAATTTCATCTCTTTATTAATATCAAAGCCCTTGAGGTAGGGCAACACCATACAACTATTCCTTAAGGAAGGAGAACACTCCTCAAGCCATATTCTTGACAATAGAATAATACTTGACATGTCTCAATAAATAATATGTAGCCTCTATATAGGCTTCATACATACAATAACATTGGTCTCTCAATACCATATATCCATTACAATGGGCTTATCACATTATTCCCTAACTACTTGTGGTCCCTTGCATAATGTGGGTTAACCACATTATTTATAACTATGTCTCATTTATTTATCATATTTACATTATTATATCATATTATTCCCTTGGGTACCTGCCTTTGTACCCCATATTATCCCCCCCGGGTATACTACACCTATGAAGCCTACTCCTTAACTACCTTACATGTTAATTATTTCTTTGCATGAGGACATGCAAAAATGTTAGTTGGGGGGTCATGCTGAGAAATGGCAACAAGAAATTATAGTTTAATTTTTCCTTGAATTAAATTGTGAATTAAATTCGAATTCTATTCTCATAGAAACTTAAAATAGTTAAGTTAAGTTTATTAAACTTACTTAACATAGGAAATTCACGTTGGAAGTCTTTTGGAAGTCATGTATATGTTTTCCCTACTTTGTAGGAGTCTAGTGTGAGTTAATTGTGAGTTGTAAAATAGAAGACTCAGTTCCATGAGTTAGTTCAGTTAAAATAGTTCTCAAAATGATTGAGAGAACGAATAGTGAGTTAACAGTCAGTGGTGACACTAATGAACTCCACCAGTGCTACTGTATTTAAATAAATATTTACTCATCAGAAACTCATGCATGTCGATTTGAGAAAGATCCAGTTGAGTCTAGAGTGCAAGGACAATTTACTATTTGTTTTAGATTTTTCTGAGTTGCACTAATAGTGTGCATTCAGGAAATTATCCTTGAGGGATTGTGTTACTTTTAGAGGATTTATTTGTCTTTATATACAAGCTATCCTTCATAGGAATTACACATTTGGAATAGAGACTTGGAGAGCTTCTGAAGATGCTAATATTTGGCCTTGATCTTGCTTATGAGGTGGATATTGATTTTGTTGAGTGCTGGGATTGTTCTAGAGAGAACAAGAATTGTAATTTCATCTCAATTTTTTGGATTAATACAAAATAGATAGTGGGGTTTTGAGTTGTGGCTTTCCTTGGATATTTAATGTGTTATGTTCCTTTGATTCCCTTCTTCTATTGATTATTTTTTGCTCGATGTTTGTGGGCTTCCACTGTAAAGAGCAAAAGCAGATTCTTGTCTCTTGTTTTAGTAGATTACATGGGCTTGTGAATCTACATGATTTTCTACATGGTATCAGAGCAATATTTTTTTTGGAATGAGAGTTTGCAGAGAAGTTATGTGAAAAAATTTTAGAAAAACATTGCAGATTTGGATTCCTTGGGAAAAGATACCCATATTCACAAAATCAATTGGCTGAATCAGATTTCAGATGACAGAGATATCGTCGATTTAAAATCAGCTATGTAGAGGAGATTTCAAAGTTTTGAATTTCTGGGATACAGGTGAAAGTCGAATTTGCATACATACTTCAGGATCGACAGATGGCGTTCCAAGGGTTAGGGCTTGAGTATGCCTTGGAACACAGCTTGAATTTTATAGCTTGGAGGAACATGATGGAGGTTGTACTAGAAGGTAATGGCTTGAAGGAATTCATTAATCAAGAAGTCCCCAATCCAGGAGCTATGGATGCATAGAACTTGGATGAATGGAAGAAGTCGGTGTCGAAGGCAAGGCAGATAATCCTTGAGGGAGTTCAAGATCACATTGTCTCGAGTCTCCATGGCAAGGAAACTACGCATGATATGTGGAAAACATTGATGGACTTGTATCAGAATAGCAGTGATCAAAGGAAGTTGGTACTGAAGAATAAAATTCGTAAAATCAAGATGGAGAAAGGCGAGATGATTCCAAAGTACTTGACCAATTTCACTCAATGTTGGGATGAACTTGGAAGTGTTGGAATCACTGTTTCTGAGGAGGATATGGTGAGCCTTTCTTTTCTTGGACTTCTAAAGAGTTGGCATGGACTCAGTCAATGGTCGGGAGAACCTACCAAATTGGGAATGACTATGGTCAAATTTGATGTAGGATGAGATCAGGAGGAACACTAGGGATGGCTCTTCATCAAAGCCTAATGATGAAGAGAACCATGCCTTAATGATTAAGGCAAGGAAGGGGAAAGGTAAAATTTCTCATTCCAAATCAGATTCTTATCATGGAGGTAAGAAGAATGACATGATGAAAGTTAAATGCTTTCATTTTCACAAGATGGGTCACTTTGCTACAAATTCTCCATTGAAGAAGTCCAAGGAGAAGTCCTCATGAGGAGTGGTGGGTGAGGCTTTGTCCTCCCAATTCAAATTGGACTTTTCCCTCATTGCATGCATGGTTTCTTCAATGATGGGAAGTGTCTCGTACTTAGAGAGTGAATCTTCTTTCCACATGAATGATGACAAAGAGTCATTCAGTGAACTAGAGGAGAAAGATCTCAAGATGCATATCAAGATGAGTGATGATGGTAAATATAGCATTACTGGTGTGAGCAATATTAATTTTCAGATGGAGCATGTAGCTCCACTCACCTTGAAGAATGTTATGCATGTATCTGGACTGATGAAGAAATTGGTATCCATTTCCATGATTGAGGGTAGAGGCTATGATGTGATCTTTTCAAAAGGAAAGGCATTCCTTCGACACATAGCCATGGGTCAAGTAAAGAAGATAGGTATTTGAGTTCAGAATCTCTATAAGATTGAGGTAGAGGATTGTGTTGATTTGAGTTCAAAAGTGGAAAAGATGTTGAGCCAAGATATCAGGGAGTTGTGGCATAGGCAATCGGGCCACTTGCATCATGGGGCTTTGAAGATATTGCAACAAATCTCCATTGGTCTTCCCAAAGGTACACTTGAGCTAGTTGATACATGCAAAGGCTGTACTTTGGGAAAATACACCAAGTCTTCCTTTGGAGATAGAGATAGTTGAGCATAGTCTATTTTGGAGAGAGAGTCCATTTAGATGTCTGTGGACCATTCTCGACAGTGCCCACCGCCAAACACAAGTATTATGTTATATTTTAGATGCCTATTCTCATAAATGCTGGATATTTTTCATGCATAGAAAGGATTAGATATTCACAGAGTTTTGTGAATTCAAAGCATTGGTTGAGAAAGAGTCAGGCAAGAAGGTTAAAGCTCTATAGAGTGATAATGATGGAGAATATGTCTCTAATGAGTTTAAGAACTTATGTGCAGTGGAAGGGATTAAATGAGAGTTGAAAACACTTCATAACCCTCAACAAAATGGGGTTGGCAAGAGGAAGAACATGAGAATTGTAGGGGCGCCAAGGGTGATGTTGCATGATCAGGGCCTAGCACAACACTTATCAGCTGGGGCATGCAACACAATGGTTTATGTTCATAATCATAGCCCACATCAAATACTTGATAGTAAACCACCAAAGGAAGCTCATTCTAGTAAGAGGCTAAATGTTGGTCACTTTAGGATTTTTGGGTCATCTATTTATTGCCATGTGACTAAAGATGCATGGAAGAAGCTTGAGCCAACAACAAAGTTGGGGATCTTTGTGGGGTACAGTGATACTCCCCACAACTATTGGGTGTACATGTAAACCAATTTGATGACAATGGTTCTCAGGGATGTCAATTCTGATGAGGAGATGTCCATGTGAGTATCCCTTGAGAGGGAGCTTGAGCTACATGTGGATGAGGAGATTTTAGCTCCTAAGGTTGAGGGGCCTCAGATTAATGTGGAGCCACCACAGGCGGAGGTTCAGAGAGTGGATACATCCACTCAAGTAGAGTCTTCCAGAGAGGGAAGAAATTGCACTAGAGAGGCTTAGAGATTGTTGGATGATGCACAAGAGAATGTGGAAGAACCCTATTCTCAGTGCAGACATAGGAGGTCACCAGAGAGGTATAATGGATACATGGCACTTATGGGTGCATGTGTTTTGATAGAGCCATCTTCCTTTTAGGAAGTAGTGCAGTAGTCAGTTTGGGTTGATGTGATGGTGGAGAGATATGACTCCATAGCTCGAAACAGTGTTTTGGATGTGGTCCCGAGACCAGCGGACAAGTTAGTTGTGAGCTCTCATTCGATTTACAAGGTAAAGTAACATATAGATGGTAGTGTGGAGAATCATAAGGCCATATTTGTGGCCCATGGCTTTTCACTGGTAGAGGGGATTAATTATGATTAGACCTTTGCTCCTGTTGCAATGTAGTCATTTATCAGATCTATTTTGGCACTATCTACATAGGTTGGTTGGAGTATCCATCAGATGGATGTGAAAACTGCCTCCCTCAATGGAAAGATTGAGTAAGAGGTGTACATAGAGTATCCTGAACGTTTTAAAATCTTTAACCATGAATCACATGTGTTCCGACCCAAGAGAGACTTGTATGGGCTGAAGCAAGCACCCCATGCTTGGTACACCAGGATAGATAGCTACTTCACTAGGTTGGGCTTCATGAAGAGTGAAGTAGATGCAAACCTGTACCACATAGTGGTGGAAGGTAAGAAATTGATCATTGTACTTTATGTAGATGATATCATACTAACAGGTGATGAGAAGCTCATCAAATATTGCAAGGAGGACCTTGCAAGAGAGTTTGAGATGAAGGACATGGGGCTCATGCATTACTTTCTTGGCATGGAGGTATGGAAGGTAGATGGGGAGTTTTTTGTTTCTCAAGGCAAGTATGCCAATGAGAAACTTAGGAGATTCTACATGGAGAGCAGTAAAGTCATCGAGACTCCTCTAGTTGGTAACTGGAGGAAGGAGGATGCTACTTCAGGAGAAGTAGTGGAATCTACTATTTACAAGAAGCTTGTGAGTTCACTCATGTATTTGGGACCATATATGTGTTATGCAGTTAACCAGCTTAGTCAAGAAATGGTTAGGTATACCAAGATGTATTGGAAGGGTGACAAATCATGTATTGAGATACCTCAGAGGCACTACTCAATTTGGGTTGTGGTACAGATGGATAGAGGGAGTGAAGCTTCAATATTTCACCAATGTATATTGGGTAGCAAATCCATCTGACACGAAGAGAACATCAGGAGAGATCTTTAGTATTGGGTAAATAAAATTTTCTTGGTATAGTGTTGAAAATAATACTGAGAGCAGGGGTGAATCAGTATTATCTAGTCCTTTAAACAATTCTTCCTTATTTATACTTTGAATTATTTTTGCATATCAATACCATAAAACAATGAGCATGAACAAGAAAAACAGACAGTCACATCAAAGAACACCAGATATAAGGTGGAAACCCAATGTGGGTGAAAACCACCTGCTGCAATATGTCTCTATCTTGTTTCAAATTAGAAACTCCTTTTACAATGGTCTTCTACTAGTGCAGTCCTTTACCAGTACACAGGCTGCAACCTGCAGAGAGCTACAACTCTCTCTCGTTTTCCAGTCTCTCCTGAAAGGGAGCTACAACCCCTACTTCTTTTCTTTCAAGGACCACTTTTCATAAATTTTCAAATTGGATCCATAAATATCAAATGATCATCAAGTACCAGTAAGTCATCCAGATAACCAGATCCACAATAATAGAAAACTAAACCTAGAACACCTTCTGCGGCGTCTCCTGCGGCGCCTCTTGGGGCGTCTCCTGCGGCGCCTCCTGCGGCGCCTCCTGCGGCGTCTCCTGTGGCGCCTCCTACGGCGCCTCCTGCGGCGCCTCCTGCGGCGTCTCCTGCGGTGCCTCCGCACTTCCGCAGCTGCAGCACTCGAGAGATCACCCTTCACAGATTCGCTTTCCACTTCACTTTCATATAGATCGAGCTTTTGAAACAATAACCCAATATTCAGATCTTAAGATATTCAACCCAAAAGCATACACAAGCCAAATGATCTCCTTTGCTTTATATAGGCAAGCTCTTCCTCAAATCATGGACCAATACCACGGGCCAAAACCATAACAAACCAATACCATCAACTCAATACTAGGGATCAACACGTCTGTCGAGATGCCATGGTCCAAAAACCATAGGTTCAAATTCCAATGACTAACTACCATGGACCAAAGGTAAGTTTTCCCACATGAAATAAACTTTTCTCTGCATAAAATTCCGTGAACTTTTCTCCACATGAAATAAACTTTATAAACTTTTCTCTGCATAAAATTCTGTGAACTTTTCTCCTGCGTACTTCTTAATTCTCATCATATTGAGAGCCATGCCATGGGTGTTGCCATCAAGTACAACATCTTAAACATATAATCATACCAGAACCATAATGCCAACAATCTCCCCCTTTGGACTTGATGGCAACCTCAAAATCTTCAGCTTCATTCTCCCCCTTTGACATCAAGGGCAAAGGGTTATTCTCCCCCTAAGAACATGCTCCCCCTGAATATGAACCAGATCTGCAACGAAGAACCATAATCCACCATGAAAGAGATAGAGACATATTGAAGCTACTTCCATGATCTCCTTCTGCAAATCCTCCATAATGCCAACAATGCATTATATGCTCCCCCTGAACCTGTACCATCAATCAGAAGAGGTTCAACAATAAGATGATGCATCAACAACCCCCAGCTTTTGCCTGAGGTATTCAAAAGTGTCCCTGGGCAATGGTTTGGTGAGTATATCAGCAACTTGTTCCTTAGAAGGAACGTACTCCAACTTAACCTTCTGTTCAAGCACTTTTTCCCGGAGAAAATGATACTTGATTGGTATATGCTTGGTTTGTGAATGCATAACAGGATTCTTTGAGATGCTGATTGCACTTGTGTTATCACATAAGATGGGGATAGGTGGTGTACAAGTGATTTGAAAATCCTACAAAGTCTGCATCATCCAAAGGAGTTGGGTGCAACAAGATGCAGTAGCAATATATTCCGCTTCAGCTGTAGACAAGGCAATCGAACTCTGTTTCTTGCTGAACCAAGATACCAGTCTGGAACCCATAAAGAACGCACCACCACTTGTGCCTTTCCTGTCATCCACGCTTCCGGCCCAATCTGCATCTGTATAAGCATGAAGTGTAAGATCTGTATCTCTAGGATACCATAAGCCATAATTTTGAGTCCCTTGAAGATATTGGAAAATTCTCTTTACTGCCTGAAGATGAGTCTCCTTCGGATTTTCCTGAAATCTTCCAACTATTCCAACTGCATGCATGATGTCTGGTCGGGTACCTGTCAAATAAAAGTAGACTTCCGATCATAGATCTGTAGGTTGGTTGATGTACTGCTGCAGATTCATCATTTGCATTGAGGCTACATCCTGTGACCATGGGTGTACATACTGGTTTGCATCTTCCATGCCATATTTCTTCAAGATCTGTTTGAGATACTTGGTTTGAGATAAAAAGATTCCTTCTTCCTTTTGTTGGATTTGCAAACCAAGGAAATATGTCAGTTCTCCCAGCAAGGACATTTCAAATTCTTTCTGCATGACCAAGGCAAAGCTTGGACTCATCTCTTCTTCATTGCTGCCAAAAATAATGTCATCTACATACACAACAAGTATTAGCAATTTGTCATTTTCAACTTTTATATAAAGATTGCTATCTGCTGATCCTTTTGAAA
>APFE030243450.1:0-13720 GCA_000404065.3 Pinus taeda
CCTTTCTATTATCCAGCAAAATGAAGAGACGCAACCTACAGCAGATCCGTTGTAATATCCTCTGTTTTCTCTCACAGTTTCACATCTCTGTTTCTTGCTTAGAGAATACACATATATTACACAGCCTCAATACAATGTACTCATACAAAGAGAGGGGTTTCCTTCTAGGGCAAAAAACCCTAAACTAAACATAAGTTCTATCGTCAGATCATCTGCCTAATGAACGGCCCAGATTGACTAGAAATTACTATAACTTTACAAGGAAATTTTACATCTGTTTTTAGCTTCGGGGGTGTTTCCCCTGAAACCCCCACCGGGAGACTGCTGGCCCCCGGACCCCCCAGCCGAGGGGGATTAGCCACCCCAGACCCCCGTGAGGGGGACACGTTCCCCCCATGTGGAGGGGTGTAGAAACTTCCTAGGGTATACATCCGGCTGAAAAAAAAAAATACCTCTAAATAATCATGCTCCACACCCAACATTGTCATGACTAGGATAGAGGAAGAAATACTTATAAAGTTGCAAGGAACCTCTTTTCGTGCACATAACTTTTCATATACTTCTCACTATGATGAAGGTACATTTCCATCAAGTATTTTATGAAATGTTGTATTTGGACACTTGAACTATGATAGCCTCTATTTGTTGAAGAAAAATTGTGTTACTCGTTTGCCTACAATTCCTAGGAAACTTAAACAATGTGATGCTTATGTCTTAGGAAAGCACATCAAACAATCTTTTCATGATTCTAATTCCAAAGCACATAGAAAAATTAAACTCATTCATTTTTATTTATGTCGCCCAATGCTTATTCATTCTGCAAATGGTAATAAATATATGTTGACATTTATTGATGACAACACCAGAATTTGTTGGGTTTATTTATTGAAGAAAAAGTATGAAGCTTTTGAAATGTTTAAGAACTTTCATGCATGGATTGAAAATGATGAAAAATCTCATATTGTCTCTAGTCATACTAATAATGGAAAAGAATACACTTCAAATGAATTTGAAAACTATCTTCGCCAGCATGGGATAAAACATCAAGAAATCACACCTTATAATCCCCAACAGAACAGAGTAGATAAAAGAATGAACATGACAATCTTAAATATGGTACATTCCATGATGTTTTGGGCTGATGCAGTTATATGTGTTGTGTATATAAAGAATAAGTGTCCATTTGATTCTATAAAGAAAAAAAAAACTACCTATGAAATGTGGTATGGCCACATTCCTTCGGCAAGGCATCTCAAAATTTTTGGTTCCACCTGTTATGCCTTGATACCCAACGAATAGAGAAACAAACTTGGTGCAAGGAGTCACAAATGTATCTTCTTAGGGTACTCGAACACCTCCAAAACATACCTTCTCTACGATGAAGTGAATAAGAAGTTTATAATATCTAGAGATGTGATATTTCTTGAATCTTCCAATATTGACAATGTTGTTAAGTGGTAGCTTGATCGCTTGGATAGATTCATACATGAAAAGTGATTTCAAGAGTTTTATCATGAGATTCCACATCTTGAGGGGGGGGTTCCTGTATTGGATCAATTTGTGGAATCTTCTTTTGAATCACTCTCTCCCCCGCATGGAGCTCCAACCATTGATGACACTTTGAGTGATGTGATTGAAAGAATTGGGAGACTAAATCTTGAATCGGCCCCATCTCAGTCAACTAAGCAGCTTGGGCCATCTCAAAAAGATCCTCCAAAATGTATGACAAGGACACTTGAAAGTAGTCGTCCTAATGAGGTTGGAAAGATAGGAACAAGAATCTCAACCAAATAGAATGGAGGTGATGTAGACAATACTAATTCACTTGTTTATATGGATGTTTCTTATGATTCTGAACTAAATTTGTCTACAGATTTCGAACCAACTTCCTTCAAAGAAGTCACTTCTCATGATGAATGGAAGGAAGTGATGCAGAAAGAATATGATGCTTTGATGACAAGAACAAAGCTAGGCTTGTGACAAAAGTTTTTGCATAGAAGGAATGGGTTGACTATGAGAAGTCTTTTTCCCCACAAAAAAATGGGTTGGCATCCAAACACTCTTTGCCATGGTAGCATAGAACAGTTGGAAATTCCATCAATTTGATGTAAAAACTGCTTTCCTAAATGGAGATCTAAAAGAGAATGTTTTTATGTCCTAACCAGAAGGTTTGATGTGAATGGTTAGGAACATAACGTATGAAAGCATGAAAATTCCTTGTATGGCCTCAAGCAAGCACCATGAGCCTGGTATGAGAAATTGACTAAGAATTTCTGAAACTCAATTTCAAACATTATGATCTTAATGATGCAACTTTGTTTTTCAAGAAATTTGGCAAAACAATTGTATATCTTGTGGTGTATGTAGATGGTGTTTTTATGACAGGAAATAATGAGCACTACATTGCATCCATAAAGAAAGAACCAAGGAAAGGTTTTTAAATGTCAAATTTAGGCTATGTGATGAGGCTCACAATAGGTATATCACAAGGGTCATAATGCCATCCTCCATTGTTAGAATTATCTCTTTCTCACATTTATTTACATTTTTTGTTCTATTATGCTTAGTGAGGAGGATAAAATATGTGTTGTTATGTCATGTGGCCTAACATGGTTTAAATGCAAGAATTGGGAAAATTTTGAGATAATTTCAATGTAGGAGCTCGGAGTAGAAAACAGGGAGAGATTCTAGGAGGTTTTCTACCTCATTAAATCCTTCAATCAACCAAGATCACCACTTTTTCTCTCATCAACTCAAAGTCATTGGCAGCCAAGCAAGACGAGGTCATTGGCAGCCAAGATAGTGCAGTTCAAGAAATATCTAGATCTACCTTTCTTGAGTTTTGGGAGACAAACACCTCTATTTTCTTGGGAACTATTGGTAGCTACCCTTTTGTATAAATAAACATGCCAAGGATCTCATTATAATTCGAATTTTGGTTGTAGCTAAGAAGCTATTAAGCTCAAACCCTTGTGACTGTTATTTTTTATTTATTATGTGATGTATTTGACATTTCTGCAATGATAATAAGAAGTTTCATATTGATCCATCACTGAGATAGTTCAGAGGGCTGAGGCTCTTAGGTTTGGGCCCAACCCAAGTAGCTTAGGTCTCTATTGTGCATTGATATTCTTCTTTAGCTTAGAATGTTTATTAGTTCTTGCATTTAAGTAGAATATAATTCCTCAAAAAGCCTGGGATTATGCCTCTATCTCATCTCTCTCATGGGAGCCTCACTAGAGGAATCCACACTCACAGCCCAAAAACATTATGTGATTATTTCTTGTTTATGATTTCTTGGAAAAAGATCTACATTATTTATTTTGTTTCTCATATGATTTTTGTAGCTTATAAGTGAATCAATTACATAGATTGGGGTTTTGAGCATCAGTTAGATAGTTTTCAAATTCAACTCAACTTTTCCACCATTGGTTATAATATTTTGCAAATGAAAAGAAGAACAGGTGCACATGATGTTGTAATACTATCGGACCTGCCAGAAATGGACCTTTTCACCATATCCATCTAGCACTTCTCCACTCTCTTTTGACAACTCCCAACCATTATCTTGATCTTTGTTTTTTTGTCACTGTGAGCAGCCCTCTTAGCCCAAAGTTGGCCTTCCTGGAGTGTTGAGCTTGGCTAGGGGTGTTGGTAACCTTCCATCCATCCCCCAAAACCTTCATCCATATTTCAATAAGTTTATCACATCATCCTTACCCTCCAAACCCTCTCGTAAAACTTCCTGTAGAATTTCAACGCTTCCTATAACAATACAAATATCTTGTAGAAGTTTCTTGTAGCACACTTGTAGGAACTTATTTTGCCTTTGTTTTGACCTGTAATGCCAGTGTAGATTAGTTTAGGAGTATGTTGATCCCCCATAATAGACTCCATGATCAGTGGTACCACCTAGGTCATTTCCTCCATTCATTTTCCTTCACTACAAGAGAAAATAGCATTAGTTTCTTCATCATAGATTTGGCAATTAGGACATGACTTAATCTCCAAGTGTGAATCAGATCAATGATGCATGAATTATTGAGTTGTGAAATGGTAGAATAATCTTATGTTTTCAAGTGACTTTGATAGCTAGATGATTTATTGCAATTAGTATAGTTTCCTTTTTGTAGGTAGCTTAACTCATGTTTTTTTCATGAATTGATTCAGTGGCATAACTGTGTTTTTTCTACACTAGGGCTAGATTTTGAATTGCACTTTCAGTAGTTAATTCCACCTAATTCTGTAGAATAATGGTATTAGAACCTGTTGAGGCCTCGAAAATAATTGTGTCAACACGGGGGAAAACCATCTGGTCCAGACCTTAAGACAACTCCTTTTTCGTTTAGGTAGTGGCTCCGACTAGGGATAATGGGACCAGTTTCCCAATGAAAGGTTATTGAATGAATGTGTAATTCTTATAGTAAAGTGAAATAGTTGGATTTGTAGATATGATTTAAATGGAAAACATATGCATTAATCTACTCTATAACCTGGGATTGTTTAACATTTATCTGGATGCGATCTATAATGATTTTCCTTAGTAAATGACAATATAGATTGCTCAAACACCAATGAAAATGAAAATATTTCAAGATGATTACTTTGATTAAATAGTTAATCAAAATAATGTGTATCACATCCAAAATATCAAACAAAATTTCTTAGCATGTAAAAAAAAATATCAATGGCAGCATGATCATAAATGAATACATGTAACACTGTTCTTTAAATACCATGTAATACGAAATTTGAAAAGATAAATTCATTATTTACTTATGAAAAAAATAGAGGTACAACGATAGAAATACCATATGCACGTTGCTTAGCTCATAAAAGAAATAGCAGCAGTTTATTCCTTCTCACAAAGATAACTTCGAGAGTACATAAATGCAACTTCTCAAATTCTTTATGAAAATTCCTAAAACAATGTGCTAGTCATTCTATTGAGAAAAGTACGAAAGTACAGTAGTGCAAGCTTTCATAAGCCTTTCTTCGTAAAATTCCAGACCTTAATTTCAAACAAGAAGTAAGTTTAAATAGCATAAAAACAATTGAATCTATTGTGTACAGCATTGAGGGCATTTAAACAGATCACTTCAATAACGCTTAAGGAAAAGAAAATTTTTTTGGTAGAAATTTTTTAATGTGATTTGTTGTCTTCATCGACCTTTTTTATTCCATCAAATTATCTGGATGTTAGTCTATCTATTTGAACTGAACTGTCGCTTATCAACACAATTTTCTTCTTCTTTCATGAACCTAAACACACAAAACAGGAATCAATAAGTAAAAATTAAATGAGACTGATAAGTGAGTTTTATTTCAAACAAATCACATTTTGCAGGAAATTAGGAAAAAATGTAGAGCGTAATAAATCTCGAACACAACCATCATGGTGAGGAATGCAGAGTGAGGTATGTTAGTAAAAGAGGCAAATTTTACGATCCCATCGCATATCACTTTTAGACCAGGGGTAGAACTCAGAATAATCGCAATCGCTTGGAGACCGAGAGTACTTCAAATAAAATTGCAATCGCAATCGTGGAAAGGTGGATGGCTAATGGTTTTTCAGAGGGGGTCAGAAGTGGTAAGTGGTTTGTGAAGCGTGGGGTCTAAAAGAATAAAGGAGTGACACGTGGATATATGGCTTGGACGAAAAACCACTTTTCAGGGTCCCCCCTTGATAAACATAAAATGAGCGCAGGGGGGTCCGAAGTCTTCTCCGTCATTGATCTAGGTAGATCTGAGCTGTTTATTAAATCAAGGCAAGTCAGGCTTTTATATTGCAATCAGTGTTTAGAACTCGATCGCATATCACAATACTCAAGAATATCGCAATTGGATTTAAGGAGTGGCAGACTTTAATAGGTGGCTGAAAGACTTGCGATTTGCGATATGCGGGATGATATAAGGGATAATGTGATGGTGATGTCACTATGACGTGGCAGATCTATGTGGAATGGTGATGTGGCGAATGACGTGGAGGATGATGTCATTAATGACATCATATCAGAATTGGCATGAAGAAGGATATTGCAATCACAATTCAAATGAGGCATGACTCTTGGAACTTTGCGATTGCGTGGACGCGATATTAATTTAAATGTGTTTTATAATCATGGTAGGTCCATTTATATTGCATATAGAAATCAGGAAGGGGAAAATTTGCTACAGCCTACGGATGCAGGATTTTATAAATTGCAGTTGATTTTCCCGTCAGGTCCGATCCTGATCGCATATCGCAAATCAGTGAAGGTAATGGGGCATGGACTTATATGATAGCAGATTATGTGATTGCGATGGATGTGGGGTCTTTTAGAAATGAATTAGTTTTGTCATTGGGTCCAGGGTCTTTACCTTATGGTTTTGTTTTGGATAATCAAGGTTTAATACTTGGGTTTTGGTTAAAAATCCTAAGTATTAAACTTTGGTTATAAGACTTTAATAACAATTTTTATGTTGATTTATTTATTTTATTTTATTTTTTATTTTTTTTAAAGAAATAAAATCAAAGGGATTTTTAAAAGTAAAGGGTACCTATTTTAATATAATAAATTAGATAGGAAATTTATAATATATTAAAATGGGGATTGTTGAATAGTACAACAATTGGCGATTCACTGGAAGAACCAATTATCTCTGATAAATGAAATTTTCCAAAAATTCTGTAAAAATAATTTAAGAAGTGGAAACTAATTTTTGAAACATTTAGATAAATAGCATTACCCTGACTATAAAACTCATTAAATTGCAATTTCCTTTAAAAACCTTTCGTGAATCAAAAGACTCATATTTACTTGTATCAATCATTAATTAGTTGTAAAAATAAAGTGGGGGGCCTTTTATGTCTTAGCTTATAGTTTACTTGTTCATCATAGGTAGAGCCACCACTGCTAGCAAATGTTCATAACCTTGACAGGGTTACCTTTTAACCAACAACAATCCAACGTCCCATCCATTTAATAGTGCAATAATTAGAGGTATTTTTTTATTTTTTTAAATGCTAAAAAGCCATTGTCCTGGTTTGGTGGCCATATAGTGACAATGCCATTCACCGGTAATAATTAAAACTGAACAAGCTGGCTCGTGATGAGACCCCTTGTCTTACAATTAAAAATCATAAGAAATTACCCTGATTTGGTGTTCAGTGTGGTAATTTTAGTTTAATTGGTTCCCTATGAACATGGTATGCAGTGTCGTGATGAGACCTCTTATCTTTTTAGATTTATTATATTTTAGAATTACACTCTAATTTTTTTTTTTTTTATTATTTATTTATTTATTTATATTATTATTATTATTATTATTATTATTTTTTATTTTTTATTTTTTATTTTTTATTTCTAATTTTTTTTTTTTTTTATGGATGGAGAGGATTATTGACTCCTTAAGGGTTTTGGATGACAAATCCAAGTTGAAAGTGCTTTATTCATAAGACGGTATTTACTTTTTAAGGATAACCATTTTTTGACTGAAACTAGAGTAAAATGACATAATTTTTTAGGGTTTTTTTTAATATTTTGCAAAGAAAAATTTCGGAGTTATATAATGTTTATCTAGTTTTTCAATTTTGGTAACCACTTCTTAAAAAATTCCTACCTTCAAAATGAAAAAAATGAAAAATAACTTCGAGAGATGTTTGAAAATTCGATAGAGTACTATTTAACATTTTATTAACAAAATATTTAAAGGAAAATTAAATTGTAGCGGGATGTACAATGCAAGTGACTTTTTATAGTTTTTTTTTTTATCTTTAAATGAGCCCATTTACAAGAAGATAATCTCTCTTTCCTAATAAATCTTGAAGCATAAATGTAGATGGACTTATCTGTTCAACAATCTGAAATGGACCAAGCCATAATTTTTTAAATTTGGTATGTTTCCCTTTTTCTTCGTGTGCTTTGTCCCACTTGAGAACTAGATCTCCAACTTGAAAGGATCTTTGTGTGATTGAACTTGCATCAAAAGAAGCTTTCACCATCTGTTGATGTTTGGTGTGTGTGAGTTTGGCATTTTCCTCTTCTTCTAATTTTAGGATTTGTGAATTTCTTAATTGCAAGGAAGAAGAAGGTGTTTCTTCAATAAATTGAACTAGGGCTAATGAAGGAAGAGCTAAATGTGATGGAATGATGGCTTCCTTCCCATATACTAGGTTGAACGGAGAAGTGCCTATAGAGGCCTTCAGAGTTATCTATAAGCCCATAGAGAAAATATTAAAGTTTTGTGACAAATTCTTTGATTTTTTTCAACAGTTCTTTTGATTATTCTAAGGAGAATTTTATTAGTGGATTCTCCCAAACCGTTTCCCTAAGGTTAGTAATTAGCAAAATATTTGAGTTTAAAACCTCTCCTAATTGCAAATTCAATCATACTAGTACCCAAAAAATAAGATGCATTATCAAATGTAAGTGCAGAAGGGAAACCAAATCTTGTAATGATAAATTGATCAATAAATTCAATAATAGATTCATAATTGACTACCTATAACGGAATTGCTTCCACCCACTTAGTGAAGTAATTTGTAGCAGTCAATATATATAATAATATTATAATACAATATATATAATATTATATATATAATACTATATATATAATATATTATATATATATATTATAGATGTAGTTTAGAAGAATGAGGAATGATCTCACCTATGATATCCAGTCCCCATTCTTCAAAAGGTTGTTCGATGTTGACTGGCTACAGAGGCAAGGCTAGTTTCCATTGCCTTCCAGAACCAGTTTGGCATGTTTTTCATTTCCTTACATATGCGTGGGTATCTTTGAAGAGAGTGGGCCAATAGTATCCGTCATGTAAGATTTTGTATGCAGTAGTATCTCCTCCAAAGTGTCCACCTACTGGTCCATTGTGAAGTTCCTGCAAAACTATTTGTGCTTCAGACTTTTCAAGGCATCTTAACAATATGGAATCATAGTTTCTCCTAAATAAACATTATCAACAATCTCATAATGAATTCCTTTTAATTGTAAAGCTCTTTTTCTTTTATAATTGAGTTTGGGAGGAGCATATCCATTTTTCAAATAAATAATTAAATCAGCATATTAGGACTCAACATCAATTACACTTACCTCATAAATGTGTTCATTGTTACCTATGTCCCCTTCGGCTGGTATGTTGGATTCTCCTGTAAGAAGCTTGCAAAAAATTTGACCTCTGACAATTTTGGCTAGTTTAATTTCAATATTGTACTCCTTCAGAGTTGTTACCCAATTTTCTCTCTTTTCTCCTAATTCTTTCTACATTAGCAATTGCCTCGCTGCTAGGAATGGGACTATTACTTTCAGGTTTGTTTTTTAAAGAAAAGGTATAAAATGCTTTACAAATTTATATACAGCAAATTCTTGCTTTTATACTTCTGAATAATTCATTTCAACACCCTAAAAATTTGAACTGAAAAAGGAGATGGGTGCTTCAATTTTCTGATTATTAATTTGTGTCAAACAATCGCATAAGACGTTGAAGAAGCAAAGGTATATAAGAGGAAATGATTAGAGAAATTCAGAGTATTTGATAAAGGATCTTTGATAATTTCTTGTTTGATTAAATTGAATGCTTTATTTTCATGATGACCCCATTTAAAAATTGTGTCTCTCTTAATCATTTGTTGTAATGGAAAAATAATTTGAGAGAAATCAGGGACGAACCTTTTAACAAAATTGATCTATCAAAAAAATGATTGCATGTTTTTTTGTTATATGGTGGAGAAATTTCTGAAATTTCTTTTATTCTATCAAGGTCAATGTAAATTCCATTTTTTGACACAATGAATCCTAAAAGTTTCCCTTCACTAAGAGCGTAAAAAAAACAAAAAAAAAAAAAAAAAAAAAAAAAAAAAAAAAAAAAAACAAACAAACAAACAAACAAAAACATGAAATCTCATATTTTCTACAGCTTTCAAAATATAATCTTAAGTCCTGCAAATATTTATTTATGTTCTTTGAATAAATAGTAATGTCATCCAGACAAAAAACAACCATTTTGTTTAATAGACCTTTGAAAGCCATATACATGGCTCGTTGGAAAATGGCCCCTGCGTTTATTAAGCCGAATGGCATTTTTTGGTAGGCATAAGTTCCCCATTTGGTTCTAAAAGTAGTCTTTAGATTATCATCTTAGTGGACCATGATTTGATTATATTCTGAGAAACCATCAAGCAAAGACATAAGTTCGGAACCAACAATCGATCGTAAAATTTGTTCCATAGTGGGTAGCAGGAAATTATCCTTTTGATTGGCCGTATTGAGATTCCTAAAATCTATACAAATGTGGATATCAACATTTTTCTTCCTAAAAAGTATCAAGTTGGAAACCCATCTTGAATGCCTAACAGGAAAAATGATTTTCTAAGTTTGGAGAATTTTCCTTAATTTTTGTTGGACAGGTTTATCATCAAATGTCATCGGAATTGTATGTTGAATGATGGAAGTGTCAAATGTTTTGAGATCTTCATAACTCCAAGCGAAGATATCCTTATATTTTTTTAACAAATGAATGAAGAATAATATTTCTTCAGATGAGAGACCAAGTCCCAAATTGATATTTTGAGGTTTAAGATCTGTCCCAAGGTTTATTAATTCAAATATCAAAGTTGAACTCTATAATTTTGAATTAGTAACTCTTTTGAATTTGTCTTTTAAATCGTAGATATCCTCAAGTTTTACTATAGATTTTGGTATGGTATTATCATCGATTTTCTGTTTTAATTTATTATTGTGTTCATCTTCGCTTCACTCTTCATGAAGCCCAACCTAGGGAAGAGGCTATCTATCCTAATGTACCAAGCACAAGGTGCTTGCTTCATCACATACAACACTCCCTTGAGTCGACACACATGTGACTCACGGTCCAAGGTTTCAAAACCTTTGGGCTGCTCTATGTACACCTCTCCCTCAATGATGCCTTTGAGGAAGGCAGTCTTCACATCAATCTGATGGCTCTTCCAACCCATCTATGTTGATCGTGCCAAAATAGATCTGATTGACTGGTACCTTGCAACAGGAGCAAAGGTCTCATCATAGTCAATCCCCTCTACCTGTGAAAAGCAACAAAACACAAATATGGCCTTATGCTTCTCCACGCTACCATTTGCAACTTGATTTACCTTGTAAAGCTAATGGGAGCTCACAAATGGCTTGTCTCGAGACAACATCCCAAACTCTATTTCGAACTATGGAGTCATACTCCTCCACCATCTCATCAACCCAAACCGACTGCTACACTGCCCTCCTAAAAGGAATATGGCTTTATCACAACACATGCACCCATAAGTGCCATGTATCCAGTGTAACTCTCTGGTGACCTACTCTATCAGTGTTGAGAACAGGGTGTTACACTGAAATTTGTCACCATGACTATCTGCAGTTAATGTGGCTCCATCAATAGTCATATTATCCTCCTTATCAAGTCTTATACCTCTGCTCTCCATGTCAAACTTCAAAAAAGAGAGAAAGTCATTAAAAATCATGTTTATCTCTGGGTACGCAGGTTCTCTCTACCTTGCCTGCGTGTACGCATCCCAAGCTCATTGTACCTGCGTACTTGTACGCTCTGTAAGTCAAGGGATGGGTGCGTACTCCTGTAAAGGTCAAAAGGCGCGAGTTTCATCTTAAAAAAGTTACTTGTGGTCATTTCTAGAGCATTCTAGAAGATTGTTTGACGTGTATTGAGCGCCTCCAGATGGTTCATGCATCCCTATGATAGAGGAACTTATCCCATCAAGAGAGGAGCTACCCCATCCAAAAGAGGGAGTATCCCATTGATGTTGACCTGAATAACTTCCTCTAGAACACTATAAATATAGGCATTGGGCCAAAGGAGGGGAGGTTGAAAGCTGAACATTCCAAAGGGTAGATGCTGCTGGAATTAGGACTTCCTTGTAAAAGCTTGTGAGGAGAGATTACCATCCTTTCTTGTTTTCATTTGGAAGTGGGTGAGCTTGTCAAAGTAGAGGAAAACTCTTGCTGGACCCTGGGAGGAACTTGCACAACACCAAGGCTTAGGTTGTTATGGTTTCTTTTTTGTTTCCTTAATACAAATAAGTCCATTCTTCTCAATGATTTGTTGTTAATGAATTGTTTCATATACTCCTTGGTCTATATGTTGAATGTGTTTTGTTTATGAGATATTCAGGTGTTATGTAATCGTTTGATTGTTAGTGTATGCAGGTTTCGAAGTGAAGGAGGAGCTCATCTGGATCGACGAGGCTAGAATGCTACAACGAGCGTTGGAATTCAGGTAGGATCGAAAAACACTTGGTTTCTCATAGGATAATGCATGTTTAGAGAAGGATTGCTCTTAATTGTCTTGTTTGTCACTAGAAAGTCTTAGGCTTCTAGGGAGGTTAGTTTTGTCCGCAAAAATAACTCTTTCCGTATGACACACTCGATGTTGATCATGTTGTTGCTTGTACTTAGCATTGGATCTATCCAATATATCATGGACCTATTGGCGGATGTGTTGAATGTGCTTAGTGAAGCTATTTGCCTTCTTGGCTTCAGACTGAACATGAGCTGAATCTACTTGAGTAGTTGCAAATGGTATGGCCACATCAATGGGACATAGTGGCTGGAATCCCTAGCCCACCTAAAAAGGGTTGTGTCTAGTCGAGGTTTGGAGAGCCCTATTATAACTATGTTGGACATAAGGGAGGCTCTCATACCATGTGTGTGGATGCTTTGAGTTATATATGTGCAGAATGTGTACAATCATCCTGTTGACGATCTCTGTCTAGCCATCAGTTTGGGGATGGAAAGTTGTGGACTTAGTGAGCTTGGTGTCCAACATCAACTAGAGACTGGACCAAAATGTAATGAGGAACCTGTTGTCCCGATATGAGATGATATAATGTGGGATCCCAAAGTGTACCAACACTTGTTCAAAGAAGAGTTTAGCAATGACTTTTGTTGTGTTATTCTTCTTGTAGGCCACCATAATGGCCATCTTCGAGAATATGTCGATGACCACAAAAACACAGTTGTTTCCATGCTTAGTAGAAGGAAGGCCCAAAATTTAATCCATGGAGATGGATTTCCAAGGTCGAGTAAGGGTAGGAAACATAGTATATAGGCCTTGCTTCATGATGGTCAGTTTGGCAATGACGCAGGTAGTGTAGGATTTGATGTACTTCCCGACATTCTGTCAAAGATTCGACCAATAGAAATACTTTTCCAGTATTGCCACTATTTTCTCGACCCCGAAATGCATACTGACTTGACTGATGTGTGATTCCCAAATCATCTTGGCACGCTCACTTGAAGGAACACAAAGGTGTCCTAGGTGTCCTAATAATGCATCCTAGAGGTGAAAATCTAGAACTTTCTTACCCTCCAAGAGTGTCTGGTATGTGTGGTTGAATTTTGGGTCACTTTTATAGAAAAATGGCCAATCAAAAGTATCATTTTCACAAGAGTTGAGCACAATGGTTAATGCCATGATCGGTGGTCGGTTGAGGTACCTTGCAACATTATTGGTGTTGCCCTTATTGTACTTGATATTCAAATGGACTATTGCAGGTATGTTGACCACTTTTGATGGCTATCATTCTGCAACTTCCCTTGCATCTGTATGAATTTTAGGGGTCAGTGGTCTATGTGGATGATCGTTTCCTTTCCCAAAATGTAATGTCCATTGTCGGCATGCCTTCACAATGGAATACATCTCTTTGTCATAAGTGAGATACTTCCAGATTGTGTTTGAAAG
>APFE030243453.1:0-12449 GCA_000404065.3 Pinus taeda
AATGAAATGAAGTGTTTTTTTGTTGCATCTTTGTATTTTATGATTATATATGTAACTTGTTGTGTTCCTTTTTAATATCGAATCATTCTCTGTCTATATTTAAAAGAATTACATTTTATCTCACTACAAACTATTATTATTGATGGTTCTTGAACTTTTCTAGTGTTTTTGTAGCCATTACAACTTTGATGAATAAGAACTATTTCCTTTTGTGCATCTCTCAAGCATCCCCTTTTCATTTTCCCATTATGTTACTTTACATCACATTTTCATTTTCACCTTTCATAAAAGTCTCTTTGTAGAGACAAACATCTTAGGTGCTTGATCTGAAATCTTCCTTAGATTATAAAAAAATAAACAATAAAAAGGAATTGTATATTTTGTATATGAATTATTAGTTAGAAACTTATTACATTAACATATTACAATCATTTCTTTTCTAACATTCAATTAAAGTATTAATTTTAATATTCAATTAGAATTAGAATTAATAGCATGTACTTTTATTGGGGCTTCCTCCGAAGGAGAAAATGAAGCTTGCACTGCAATTTATATGTTTTCTGTGATGAATAGACGAACTCTTACATGAACTCGTACATGAACCTTTGGATCTTCATGCAATAACGCTCTTCAATGACCTCTTGCAAACATGATCAAAACGTCCCTCGATCCTCGATGAACCTCCAACGAACCTTAGATGAACCTCTCCTCTCACAGAATATTTAAAATAGCATAACAGAATATAAAGTCACGCGGAACAATTTGAAATACATCTCTCTTTTATTGATTTCAAAAGATGAATTATGATGTTGGAAGATTTAGATAAACTTCAATCAGAGATAGAATGCTTGGGAATTTACTAGATGATACACCTTAAATTAAGATGCACTCCAGAGGCTACATGGCCCTTTGCAGACTCTGTCTTTGAACTTTTTGAAACAAACACAGGCTCAAACTTAATGAGTTCAGCCACTTTAGGTTCTTACCAGGGTTTTTAGGCCTTGATAAGCAAGCTTTTCAAACTCTAATCTAAAGATACTTTCTTTGTGATGCAAGCAGATTGAACAAAGACATTCACAAATATAGAGTAGGAAGATTACCTCAGACTTCAAACAACAAAATTCTCACTCTCAGACTCTCCAAGTCTGAATGCCCCAATGAGCCTTACTTCTCTCTTTTTATTGGATGAGAAGGGGATAAACATCAGACATTCATACTGAGATATGGATCAGATCAAACCAAAAAACAATCGTACTGATATTTCGAGATGTGGATCAAATCACACCAAAAGTTGGAGAACTGCTCCGGGTCTTGAAAATCAGAACCTTTTTACAAAGTAGAGATTATTCCAAATCCTACAGAAAAGATATTTACAATGTGGAGATTTTTTTCATAAAATCCCACGAAAATCGGTCACTATCAAAGTTAAGTGACAAGACATTACTGTATATTGTGGATTCTTTTCAGGAGTAGCCCACGAGAACCCTTGGAGTCTTTTAAGTATGTTCCCAATGGATTTGTACCAGAGAATCAACCATTATTATGATGGTATGCTCCACTAGTCTCCCATGCTTTTGTATAAATCCTTCGGACAATCATTGGTTTGCAGAGGATAATCTGATGTTTTACTTTGGTTAAGACTAATCAATGATGATGTCCTCTCATGAAGTATCCTAATATGTGATCATCAAAAAAATTCTTTAGATCTGCAATAGTATTACAAGGAAGGTGAAAACACTCCATACCATTACACTCCATGCACTCCTGGCAATCTCTTTGAAACTGTCTTTCAAAGTACCTTGGATCCATAACAGTCCTATTATCCCATACCATCTCCATCATTCCTGTAACCAAGTTGGTTGTAATAGTAACTGTGTAATGAAGGCATGTCCAAATTTTAATAATGTGTAATGTATTTATGATTTTTCTTCTCTATATAAGGGATCCCACCAGAGATCTTTATAGCCATGGAAATTATGGACAATGTTAGGAAATACAAGGCTCAGATCCTTTTGTGGCCACATTATTCTTGCAGTATGTTCAAGATATCTGGTTCTATTGATAGTATAATATTTATGGAATGTTTTGGTTCTATTGCTTCCCTCATTCCATATCATACTGATATCTTGAAAGCTTTCCTATAATTCTGCAAGATTGGAACACATCATTGAATTCTTATACACCATATCATGTATCAAAGTGCTAGACATAGGGTAAATATTTATTTCTGCTACAACGTGTTGTAAGAACTAATGAGGCTGTCGATTTTCATCCATAACTTTGGTGTTTCTTAATTTCCAAGTGGGTTTCCATTTTTCCACATAGATTGGCCATAAGGTGTTGTATGGGATATTTATAAGTTCTTCTTTCTGTGTTATATGGTCCCATTCAGTGATAATAACCATTAGATGATTTTCTTTTATCAGATACTTCCGACTCAAAAAATCCGGTAGACAGTTTCTTTCTCCCTTTATATGCTCAACATCAAAATCAAAATTTGCAAATAATGCTTGACATCTAGCAAACTTGGATTCACTGGACTTTTTAATGTCTTTTGTCGGAACTTTTTTGAGTGCAGAGGCATTAGTTCTGAGAAAATATTTCTTGTGTACAAGGTGGAGATCGAACTTGTCAATACAATTCCAAGCTGCTTTGACTTCCTTTTCAATTGTTGAATAACTTTATTCGATCGAAATTCCATGTTCTTGAGGCAAATTGTATGACTTGTTCTTCTCCATATTTTATTTACTTGAAAATTCCTCCTCATCCATTATTACTGGCATCACTTTCTACAATTTTTGAAGATTTTCATCTACAACATAGAGAATGGGTAAAGTTTTTACCTTGGCTTTTATTTTCCTGACTGCAGCAATATGTTCTACAGTCCATGGTACTAGTTCTTTTTTCAACCTCTGGTTTAGTAAGCTTCGGTCTGAAGCACACCCATTATAGAAATTACTGACATAATTTAGGCATCCTAAGAATCTCTGTAGCTGCATCTTATTTGTAATCTTATCAGGAAATTTGTCGGCGAAATCTAATGCATGTTTTTGTAGTGTGATCTGCCCATGTTCAATACTATGGCCAAGGAATTTAATGGTTGCTTGAAACAACTCCATTTTCTTCTTGCTTAGCACTAGACCATTATTCTTTATTATCTATGAGAATTTTTTAACATGTTTAAAATGTTCTTCAATATATTTTGAAAAAATGAGTACATCATCTATATACACAATAAGCCAATCAAAGTATCCAGCATGAATACTAAAAGAAGTTTTGAACCAATCTTCTTCTTGTATGGCAACTTGCGAAAAACCAGATTTCATGTCGAACTTTGTGAAGATTTGGCACCCGCTATCTTGCTTATCAAATTGATTTTGTGGGGGATTAGATATGTGTCATCAACTAGGAAAGTATTCAAAGGTTTGTAATTTATAACCAATCTAGGGACCCCTATAATCTGTTATGAGTGTTTGTTGACATAAAATCCATAATAGTTCTAGGGACTGCTAGATTCTCTGATTAACCCTCTTTTTAAGATATTTGCAATCTCTTTTTGATATAATACTTGATATTCTTTGTTCATAGAAATTACCTGACTTTTGCAAGGCTTTCCTGCATAGTCTTCTTTGAAGGGAAATTTGACTATGTGTTGCTTCCTGTGCCAGAAAGAATTTGGATTTTCTGAACAACATTGTCTTTCAAGATATTCTTTTAGATCTAAAATCCTGTGTTTCAATTTGAGGGATTGGAGTTGTTCTTTTATCCTTAAGGAATTTTTGAAATGTTTCATTTCTTCTATCTTTTGTATTGTTAGACTTACTTCTTGCATGGTTTGGACCATTGTAGAGATCCTGGGCATTGAGATAAATGGCAGAGTAATAGTTTGCAAAAATCATTTATGGTTGGGGATGGATATGAAATAACTAACCTTACCATTTGGGAATATGGTTGACCCATGTGGATCAACAGTAGCTAGGAAAACATTTCCTAGGATAAAATCTATGGGAATATTGTTGTTTGCAAATTTTACATTCATACATTAATTTGAGAAACAGATTGTGGCTTTAGGAACTTCATATTTGAATTCTTGCGTTCCTACTCTAGTAACTTTCTTGTGTGCAACTGTCCAAAATTTTGCAGGGATTATCTTTTTATTCAAAACATTAATATCTTCTCTTGAGTCTATTAACGTTATCAATGGGAAGATTTCTCCTTGGATATCTATTTGCAACAACACATGATGTTGTTGATATTGTATGGTCATTATTTTCATATTCCCAAATCCCAAATTCTCATGTTGTTTCCCTCTGTAAATCTCTACATTGGGATTTATCCGATAATCTCCTTGCTCTATTTCTTTTTCTTTTTCTTTTTCCATTTTTGTTTTGAGCTCAACAATTTCTTTCTTTAGATGATGAATTTCATGGCTGACTTCCCCTAGGGTCAAGGATGTGGGCTTTGTATGTTGTTGGTTTCTATGAAAAGACTTTGTATTCTTTTCATAAGAGGCATCCACAAACAAATATTTAGAGATGGTACCTTTTGAAGTACTACTAGTGCCTCTGTGCATGGTTTGCAGGAATATTTCTAGGGGTTTTTCTTTTAGTTCTCCTTCTGCAAGCATCTTGATGCTTGACAATACTTTAGATTCATCATCATCTATGGTATGTGCCATACACACCTTTTCTTTCTGTGTAGTTTTTTCATCTTGTTCTTCTGAATCAAAGTCTGATTCAATTTCAGAGAGGTTGCAATGACATTTGTTAGTATCTGTGCAATCACACTGTTGTATATGCATTTTTATATGTTCATCACTATAATCTGGGTCTGAATTTCTAGACTCAGTTGATTCTAGTGAACTGCAACAGTGTTGTTTCATCAAATGTACTTCTTCTTTGAATTGAACTAGTGGTCTTCTTACATGTCTTTGAGTTCTTTTGAGGAATTGTTCTTATGACTTTCTACCTCTATTTGCTCTGGATTCTTTTCCCTTAGGACACTTATTTGTTGTATGCTCGCTTTCTCCACATAGCTAACAAGTGATTATTTGTTGCCTCTGCAATTTGAGGTGAATATCCTTTGGTACAAAATAATGTGTGTTGGGCATGGTCCTGTAATACCCTTTTCTGGGATGTTTTCTTGTTTTCTCAGGGAGATTTCTGGTTGGCTATTTTTATCTTTTCTTCAAAAAAAAATTGATCTTTCTTTTCTGTACAATAGGACCATCAATTGATAATCCATATTTGCTGCAGATAGACTTACTGTTAGGTAGTCTAGATAATTTATGTAGAGACTTATTTACCTTCATGCTAGTACATAATCCTACCAATGCTTTTGTGATGTTACAATATATTTCTCCCCATGTATATGTCCCAAAACATGTTTGGAAAACTTCCTACCTTTGGATATATTCTACAAATTTAGATGGAAGTGTTGCTAAGTAGACTTGTTTCCATGAGGTGTTTTGGCTATCTTTAACCTCATAAATTCTTTGAGTCCAATCTCCGTGAAAGTCTTCATATTGTGACATTTTTCTCCATTTTAGATTCATTAGAAACATTTCATGTTTATTTTCAATTTCAACAGTTGCCCCACACTACTGTTCAAGGATGAATGAGGTTAAAGCTCCTATCAAGTTATTTTGGGGATATCCATCCTTTTTATGGAATATATCTCCTTATTCATCTTTGACTACTTCTGCTTCCATTTTATCAATTAGAGCAGGAGAAGACTCTACTCCCCACCATCTCTGTAAGGTGCCTGTGAAACATTGTATGAGGGTTTTACATGATTCAACTTCAGACTTTCCCCTCATACACATCAGTTTATATTTAGTATACATCTGATCAATCATTTGCTTGATTTGACCAGCACTTAGCCCATCTATATTCCATCCTTTGTAGGAGCTAGACTGAAAAGTATGTGTCTCAAGAAGTTTTCCTTTTCCATTGAGATCAGGAGTTGGATATCTGGTGTATTGACTGGACAATGGTTCATAGATGGGAAAAAGATGGTGACTCGAGGAATTAGGTTTTTGTTCTTTGGATATGTCTTCTAGGAATGAAGAAATAGAATTTTTAGGAGACTCAACTTGTTCTTTAAGCATTTCTTTGGGGAAGAGAAGAGGGAAGTTCTCTATAGATTTCTTTGCATGTTGGATGGGCACATGATGGCTAAATAACATGGAAGTGGAGATGTTTTTATCTTTTGGAGTTATAGTGAGTTTGTCAAAATGCTCATAAAGCTCTCCTATGAGATCTTGAGTGGATTTGAGTCCCAAATCCATTCTTTTATCCATCTCTTTTATTTGTGCTGAAGATTCTTTGACAAATCCTTTGAAAACTGAAACTGAAAAATTCATATCATTCAAGTTCTTATTTACATTATTTACAACAACTTGTATAGTATCAAAGCATGTGGTTTTTGCCATATTTATTTCAAGCCCTTTAATTGCAGAGTTTGTCTAGTTCATTTGTTCACTGACTTTTTGCATCCTTCCATCTATCCCTAGGGCTTCTTTTGACAATAAAGGAATGGCTTTGGCAGTGTTTGCTTCTTCTTCATAGCACAATTCCCTTGAATGAAGGGAAAGTATTGCTGGTTTCTAGTTTACTTCCATCGCAAGTTGTCCATGAATGTTTTTGTGTAGATGATGATTTTGCATCTGCCATTTGTAATTTTGTTTGGTCTCCTAATTTTCTCAAGGTCTAAATAGAGATCCATGAGTTTGTGTTGTCCATAAAGCTTTTCCATTGTAGGGAAAGTGTATTTTTTCTCTTGATCAGTTATACTAAGATCAAATTCTCGGGTCTCAAAGTGAATATGCAGATCCTAATTAAAACATATTTCATCCATTTGGCATGAATTCTAAAATAATAGATATATAAAATATATTATATACTATGTATATAATAGCTTTATAAAAATATTAAATCTAAGTATATAGGTTTTAAATAATAAAATTTTCTTGGATTAATATTAACTTCATAACATTAATGTAATTATTTTACACTATAATATAGTTGAGTAACATATTATTATTATAGGAGTATACGTAGTATTACTATATTAGTTTAATATCATATTATCTTACTATATTAGATTTAATATTAATGAATTAATACATTATTTTATATGGTTAGATTGAGTTAAGATAGTTAATATTAGGACTAATATTAATGAATTAATAATATACACCTTTTAATAATAATAATATACACATTTTAATAATAGTAACATTTATTTAAGTTCAACATTTTAATACAACGGTATTATATTATAATATAGTATTTATATATAGAATTAACATTAGTATAATGTTATATATATTTTATTAGAATTAGTATTTTTACATGGTTAGATATATGTATGGTTATAAATAGTTAGAATGGTTACATTGCGGTAACAATTAAAGTTAAGTTACTTAGAATATACTAATATAATATATGAGATTTATATTAATATAAATTAATACTTAACGTAACATTAGTAATAACATATATCTATATCATAACATATATCTGATAGCATAGGATTAATAATTAGTGTTATTTTGACATAAGATAAATAGGGTTACGTTAGAATAACATTTAGTTTAAACTAAGTTAATTTTAGCTAGTCTCAAGATTAGGGTAATTGGACCCATAATTAATGGGAACTACCACAACAGATAAGAGTATGATTTGGGTCTCTGACTAGGTGGTGTCATTTGATGTTTATGGAGATCATTTTTTCTTATCAACATTTTTGGTGCTAGAAGGAGGGGTACAACTAGATAGTCTATGTGGAGTCTTGTTTTAAATTGTTTAACTAATTATGGTTCTTGTGTGCATTCCTACTTTGGTTCATGCCTTTAGCTCATGCAAGCCTACCAGAGACACACCCAAGAGACAATTTGAATCCTTATCTGAATTGCAATATGATGGTGACAGTGAAATTTCTACTTTAGATCATGTTGATCGATTTACAAATAAATGAAATTGTTTTCACATCACTAGTGAAAATGAAATTTGCGAGTTATTCACTCTTACATTTCGAGGAAGGATTTGAGAGTGGTACAAGATGCTAACAACTAAGTCTCTTCACTCTCAGAACCACTTCATGCAAGTATTCGTTTTGGCTCATCACAATTATAGTTATGAGAAATTGTGCTTGGAATTTGATAAATACTATCCATGAAAACCAAAATGTTAGCAAGTTTTCTGATAGATTTATGTTATTATGCTACAAATTTCATCATGAGGACTTACCTCCTAAGAAAATTTTGATTGAAAGAGTTACCTCAATTGTTCAAAAACATAATGAAATAACTCATAATGAACAGAAAGAGGAAACTCCATCAGTAGATCTTGATACTATAATTACTCATATTGAACCCTCAATTGAAAGTAATAATTCCCCTCAACCATCAACACTGGGACAAAATATTACACTCTCAAAGCCTAGATTTAAATATGAAATCTGAAAGTGTTTTTGTTATATCTCATGTTTGTGATAATGAATCAAGTTCAATAGAATTAAATTATCTGGAACATCAAGATTTAATGAGCAATCACGATGATAGTTCTTTTTTCAAAAATGAGCTAAGTTCCATTTTGACGACATATGAAAAATTATTAAACCAGAAATTATTTAATGATTTAATGGGAGAAATTGAAAATGGTGATTTTGAGGGAGTTTCTCCTAATTTATTTTCTGGTTATCATTATTTGCAACATAATCATTGCATGGGTTAACTTTTTGGACTATTTACTAGTTCAAGTCTTAAGAATAAACCATATCATAGAACTCAAGGGGTATATTGAAATGATCAATTACTTATTGATATCAATTTAGAAACTTCTACTCATGATTTTTGTGACTATCAAGATTCTTATAAACTATGGGAAATTGATGTGATATTTAAAAACTACCCCAATACTTATGAATTTAGATAATTTGATTTAGTCATAACATATTTTCTTACTGATTCATTTTCTGAGCATAAACCTTACCTTTCATTTTTATTTGGATCATCAACCTCTATTACAATTTTTTGACATTACTCATGACAATCTTAAATTCTAAATTTGTTGTGTTAAAGATTCATTCATGCAATCATTTAGTGTCCCTCTTACCTTTATAAATAATCATGGGTTTACGAATTGCCTTGTACATATAACAAATAACTTTGAGAATGTTTCTTCTTTTTCTCTTTCCTATAATGATCAATATCTCATGGAGGAAAAATATGGTTCTTTTAAACTTTTGGAGACAACTAACTCTAATTCTTTCAATCTTATACAGGCTTCAAAAGAAAGTTCTTATCAGATTCTTAAAGGAAGTCTCACTAACTCTTTAGCATGTACATATTTTGATAGAATTTATCTAAACTTTGAATACTCTTATAATAGAAGATTTTCTAATTATAGGTTTATTTTATCTTTATTTTTAGAAATTAATATGTATGTTCACTCTAGGATTTTTGTCCATAAATTAGTATATTCTTTATTATTTTTACTAATGTTTGTAAGGTATATTTGTGCGGATAATAAAGAACTTGCTTGGCTGTATTGGAAATATGACTATACGTAGTAATTTTTTTTCTCATAGATTTAAAGTAGGAATAGATTTAGCTTAGTTTAGTATGATTTTTTTTTCAATCTAATTTAATTTATTTTTGTTTTCTTTTCTAAAATAATGGAATTATGGAATTTTTATGAATAAGAATGAGTCTTCATAATCGATTTGGTTATCATCTTGCTTATAGTGGGTTTATCATCAGCTTATAATGACAAAGTTCATATAACAAGATGTTTAGTCAAATATAATGCTCATTTCTATTTTTTGTAAACATAATTGCATCACGATTCATATTTACAGTTTAAATAAGAGCTTAATTAATAAGGGATCCTACAAGACAAAAATTATTTGAATCTTAGCATATAATATCATCACACATATTCTTTTGTTATGTCAAGCTTTTTATTTTGTTTTGTGAAGAATTCCTGTAGCATTTCGTTTAAATAATTTGATGATTTTCAAATTATATAGCTTGTTTTTCCTAATTTTATATACCCTTCATGCGAGGATGTCAAGGTCCACAAGGTAAACTTTTATTGATATTCTTCCAGGTATGTTTACATGTTGATCTTCATCTCCTCTTAGCTTCAACTTTTATTTTTTAAGTTATGTTTTGTTTCTTATTTTTGGCTTCTTTCTTTTGCAGGTCTTCATTGGTTTGATTTGAGGATTTAATTTTTCTAGAAAAAGATGTCGTGAAGAACAATCATCATAACTCATTTCGGAAGTTTAATTTTCCAAAATTTTCTTATTATTTATTTAATCTATTTTGAAACAGATTGTTAGTCTCATCTCTAAAAGTTAATCTTTCAGACTTGCAAGTTTAGTTTTCAAGCAAGATTTGAGAAAGAAAAAATACCTATTAAAGCTCTCAAATGAAAACTTTAAATCACAACTATGCTTTAGAATAAGTGCCTTACTAATAAATATCTTTACAAGATAAAGATCTAATAATCTTAACATAATCATCATTCATACACTTTTATGTTAAGTCCTTTTATTTTGTCTTGTAAATTTTTTCCCATGGCTCATTCTCTTGATTGCTTTCTTTGTGATTTGCTAGTATTTGATTTCATTTTATACCTTTCATTTGGTATGATTTGTTTTCCTTTTTCTTTCTAATAAAACTAGAGGGGATGTCTTATTATTTTAACACCAATGGGAAATTCAAGGGAATTTTTACTCTGTCAACTACATGGGTTTTTAATTTATCTCAAAGGGACATCTTTATTGAGTTCTGACTCCTCTTACATTCTCTTTTCCCGTGGAGGAACATTTGTCTTTTCCAAGTGATAGGGATCATATTTTCAAGGAAAATAACTGACTTGAGTCTAATTCAATGAATCTCGCTCTTCCCACCTCTTCACATAAAAGCCTCTGAAATGATAATTGTAGGGAAGGATTAAGGAGTCAAAATTTTATAAGTATTAGATCCATTGTCTTTAAAAATCTCTTGTACCTTCACACACCTTCACTCAACTATATAAACTTAGATCAAAAATACCTTTATCAAAAGGGTGACATAAAAAGGAAAAAATAGGGGAAGTACAAGCAAACCCACTAGGGTACTGAACATCCCTACTAGCAGTGGGGCGATGCTTGTGCGGTACTAAAACAACTTCATCGGGGTACTGAATAGGATCGCTAGCAGCAAGGTGATGTTGGGTAAGGGAGACCATTTATATTAATGGATATATACTTTCTTTAAAACTTCCTATATGTACCTCTTTTGTCATTCACATGAGGTAAACTTAAAATTAATTATTACTCTCAAACTTGGATTCATGGTTTTAAACTTAGTTTCTTTCGAGTACTTATCTTTTTAAGAACTTCCGTTGCTTGATTTATTGGTGTAGGACCCATGGGAAAAGTTTTAATGTTTGAACATTTCATAGAATTCGTCACTTCGTCCTTTTGGTTAAATTAAACCCATTACTTTTAAACAAGAGATAACTCCCTTCTTTCTATGAGTCGCCATTGTTGTGGCCATGATCCCCCCCATAATTTTGCACACAAAATATAAGGACCCTTCATTTTGTATTTTGAAAAGATCCCTTCTTTTGGCATTTTGGTCCCTGAAGTTTTCTTCCATTCATATTTGCTTGAATTTTGATCTTTTTTGCATATGCTTCATTATAGCCATTATTTTCCTTGTTCGATTGTTGATAGCTCATTGTTATCATTCACGTCATGATGACACTCTCTTAATGTTGGCTTGAGGGGGCCTAACCAAGGTTCAAAGTTATTTAGCCAAAAAAATCCCTACACTATTGGCCCTTTCGGCATCAGCCCGCAGAGCATAGACTGAAGTCTCACCTGAAGCAGTATGGGGATATTCTGGAACCAAGTTTCTGCATCCTTGACATGTCTGTGGTGTCAATTTGGTCCAACTGTGAATACCTTCGCACATGTTCGTGCACTATTCTAACCTTCAATACCTTTGCGATCTGTGATAATCAACTTTCATGCAGTGCTAACCAAGGGCTGAGATGTTTTCGCGCTATTATGGAAACAACTTGCACTACTTCCCCAAATTACATCGTGTATCTTACTTATCTTTTTACGGATTGTAGTTAACTTTGCGTAAATAGATATTCTATCTTGCATTCACTTAATCAACATAGTCATATATATTCACACATCATATAAACAATAGAAGTGCAATTCGTACCCAATATATTCAATGCATAAAACAGGAAATAAATACACATAAATGATACAAAACTTCTCTTTATTAATGCTTCTAACTATTATAGACTTGACTTGCCCTGCACACTCAGCTGTGGACTACTAGGCCTCTGCACACTTAGCTGCAGAGCCTTCTCCTACTCTATGACTCAAACTAGACTTTACACTTCAGATTTTCCACTATGCTTCTGTTATCA
>APFE030243457.1:0-22467 GCA_000404065.3 Pinus taeda
AGGTGAATGAAGTATTATATGTATCGGGTTTGGAGAAGAATCTCCTTCCATTTTCATCTATAGAAGACATATGACTAGAGGTTGTTTTTATTGAATATGAAGTAGATGTTTGGATGAAAGGAACTGATCCCAGCAAGAAGCAAGTAATTGCAAGAAGGGAGAGGGGTCTACATATGTCGAGAAGACAACAGGTGAAGGCTCTCATACATGATAGTGGCAATGAGAGTGAGATATGACATAGGAAGATGGGACACCTACACCACAAATCTCTCCCTATGTTGCAAAGAATGGTTATAAGTTTTCTAGAGATCATAGTGGAGCAATATGAAGTGTGTAAAGTGTGTGTTCTTGGCAAGTAGGCCAAGGTTGTGTATCCTCACAACTAGATCATGTCCAAGTGAGTACTGGACTTGGTGCACTCAGACATTTGTGGTCCCATGTTCGTTGACGTCGATTACAAGGTGTTTGTACTTTGTGACATTTATAAAAAAGTTACCAATCAAACGAGAACTATTACCTCAAAACAAGGAATCTAGCAAAAAGCAACAAAAAAAACATGAAAAAACAACCCGAAAACAGAAAGTGTTGATGTTGCATCACCACTTTTTTTTCGTGGTAAATTTGCAACATTTTTTTAAAATGACAATAAAATCTAATAAAAGAAGAAAAAAATTGGTGCAAAAAACAACGTGAAAACGAAAAGTGTTGATGGCGGAATAACTATTATTATTATTATTAAAAAAATCAGGGTAAATTTTCAACATTTTTTAGCAATGTCGTTAAAGATAAAATATCATGACTCCGAGAAACCTTAAAATTCCAACAATTTTTAGGCATGACATTAAAAATAAAATATCATGACTCCAAAAAACCTCAAAATTCCAACAATTTCCAGTCGTGACATTGAAGATAAAATATTAGGTCTCTAAAAAACCTTAAAATTCCAATAATTTTCAGCCATAATGTTAAAGATAAAATACTTATAATTGTTTTCAACCATAACATTAAATATAAAATATCTTGACTTAGAAAAGCCTTAAAAATTTGACAATCTTTCAACCACAGAATTAAAACCATATGTCACGAGTACAAAAAATAGTAAGTTTTCAATATATTTCAACCATAACATTATGGAAAAATTATAGGACTAAAAAAACTTTAAAAATGAACACATGAATGAGTGAGTCATTATACCAAGAGTAATTTCTTTATTTAAATGCTAACTATTTTAAAATCTTAGCCTAAGACAACTTGACACATTGCAATGAAAATTTAAAAATCAACCATCAAATTAACATGTAGTGTAAGTGAACTCGACCTACTACAATAAAATTTTAAAAATAAACCATGAAGTTGACACATTGTGGGGGCAGACTTGATCCATTATAATGAGAATTTTAAAATCAACTATCAAAACGATACATAATGGGGTCGAGTTGCTAGTCAATTACCAACATGACCCTGTAAAAATAATAAAACAAAACATAATAATAAATAAATAGATAAAGAAATAAAAATGAAAAATACAAAACAATAATAAAAATTTAAAAAGATTGAAAAAATTAAAGTAATATATATATATATTATATATATATATATACTATATAGTTATATATATTAAAACATAAAAAAAAAAAAAAATTAAAAAATTAAAAAAAGATAAAATGACAAAAAAAATCAAATATTAAAAATATATTATACCCAAAATATCTTCCGGAGAAATCACAAAGTCGTTTTCGAACCACTTATTATGATTCATCATCATGACAAAAATAAAAATATATATATATATATATTAGAGAGAGAGAGTTTTATAAAAAAAAAGAAAATTAAGGGATAAAAAAATAAAATAAAAACCAAAAAAAATAAAAAAAACTAAAAAAATTGCAAAAATAAAAAAATTGTATTTTAAAAAATACAAATAAATAATAGCTAATAGGATAATCAAAATAAACAAAAAAAATTTAAATGCAAAACTCTAAAACAATTATTTAAATTGTAAGTTAAAATTAAAACAAATAATTTTAAAATATATTTAAAAAAACATTAAAAAATTTATTTAAAAAAATATTTTTTGAAATAACTATAACAAAAAACAATTAAAAATAAAAATAAATTAAAATAGCTAAATACCACAAAATTCATCTTAAAAAAAATCAAGACAACATGATAAAGAATTTAAAATAAAAAAATAATAAAAAAACAATTAAAAAGTAACAATAAAATTAAAATTCCCCGGATGCGGGCGACTGAGGCGGCAATCAAGGTGAAAAGACTGGGGTGGGGCGAGGCAACTCGACACCTGCCCACCCAGTACGCAGCGTTAAATACTTGCAAGTGGAAGATCGTATGGCATGCGCGCAAGGCATGTCATAACAACTCTCATTCAAGTGGCCATGGTTCATTCTTCCTGTCCTCTGTGACGACTTTTCCCTCCGCACATTTTAATCTGCAAGAGATGATGGTGATCTTCAATGCTGTAGTAATGGAAGGAGTTTCTTGAGATTTGTTTGGAAGGTTTAAAGCAAGGCTCTGTTCTGGGTTGGAGGTGAAGCCTTTTGAGCTGTCTCACTGGGCTCCTCCTCTCGCCTCTGCTCTCAACTCTGCCTGGGTTCTGTCTGAAGTCTCCTGGCACTTATCGGGGAAAGCCTTTTTGAAGCTTAGCTCGGCCATTCTGGGGCAGCTCCTGCTGTTCCTCTCTCTTTTCTGTGGGGTCTTTAACCACAATCTGGCGGTTTTAGTGTTGGCTCGTCATCACCTGGTCACAGGTCTTTCCTTTGGCTTAGATGGGGGGGCTCTGACTAGAGTTTTCATAGCCTCTGTCCCATTGTTTAATTATTTGGTCTCAGGTCTTGTCTTTGATACCGGGTGGAGGGAGATTGGCCCTGTCAATCCAAAGGTCGCTCATTTTCACTCTGGAAAGTATCACTCTGTGCTCAATTTGTTTCTGCTGGTGAAAGGCATTAGTAGGCTCCCCCCTGGTCCCCACGTCTGTGTGGCTCTACTCGTCTTGTAGTTGCTCAGCCCGTCCGTCACCTATCCAGCGCTCCCTCAAAGATGGCTCAACTTCGACAACGAATGGGATGCCGAAGTGGTCAACCCCGGCGCGCATCGTCAAGCCCGTCTTCGGATTCGCCTGCCCCCTCCAGTGAATTGTTTACTGGGCGATACCTGTGTACTCGAAGTGGGAGAGGGCGGCTTCATGCTTCCAGACGCTACCGTGGGCCTCCATCCTCATCCGGCTCTGCAATTTTCTCTTTTAATAGTTCCCTGCATCGGCCTTAGATAACGTCTCACATTACAATGGTCTTCCATGAGACTCCTCAGATGGAGGACTCAGACTCTCGACCGGGAGGCTCGGGGGCAGTCTCTGGTCCCTCTCCTTCTATTCAGCTGGGAATTAGTTTGGTGCCTCAGCAAGTTCCGATTGCTCCTGGTTGCAGCACTCAGGATGAGGAGATGTTGCCAGTCGACCCCGACCCATCTGAACAGAACGCTGCTCCAGCTATGGATGAGCCAGAATTGGGATGGTGTCGTATTGTGGAAGAACCACAAGATGGCTAGAGTGCTCTCATTGGCATCTGTTTTTTGTTATGCTACGGCAATCACCAGGCAAGTCTGTTATGAAAACTATGTTGTGGATTTTTTTTTGTGTTTTTTCATGGTCTTGTTTACCATGAAGTACGAGAAGAGTATCATCCCGGTCCCCTGTGTGGGTCTTGATCTTTGTCTTCTTACCTGTTTTTCTTGAAAGCTCTGCTTCGTATCAGAGCAGTGTACTGACTTCGGTCTCTATGTAAATATTTCTCTTCTTTGATAATAGAATTAGTCTTACTAAAAAAAAATTATAATTACAAAAAAATAGTAAAAACAATTAAAAATTTTAAATAAGATAAACATAAATTAAAAAATCTTCTTTTAAAAATTTTATAATAGAAAAAAAACAATTAAAAAAAAATTAATAAATTAAATAATTTATAATAGGAAAAAGGGGCCCCTCGGCCGCTGCCTCGAAGGCATCCACCGGACTTGTGGTGGCTCGGCCCCCACTTTGGCCGAGGGCCGATTTTCAGGGAATCGATCTCGGCCAGGAAAGGGCTGCGAGGGGGAGCCTTCGGGGGCCCCTCCACCGACCCTTTGGTCCCCGCCTGATAACCACTTTTTTTGTATTTTAATATTTATTATTTTTTTTAAGTTTTTTCATAATAAATATTTTTCAAAGTTTCACTTGTTTTTATATTATTTTTAAATATTTAAAGAAAAAAAATAATGTTCTTTTATTTAATAATATTATATATTTTTTAAATAAGATGATGTTATATTATTTTTATATATTTTTTATTTTCAAATGTTTCTTTTTATTAATTTAGTTGTATTTTTATTTTTTTACTTCTATTTTCTATTTTTATTTCTGAAGGATTGTTTTTATTTTTTTTATTGTTTTTTTTAATTGTATGTATTCTTTTTTTTAGGCATTTGTTTTGTTATTTTTATTTCAAATTTTATCTCAATTATGTTTTTTGAAAAATAGAAATAAAAAAGTTCAAATGTCATCATCTTTGGATATAAAATTTTGTAAAATTTGTTATTTTCCAACTTCTTTTATTTAATTTTCTCACAAAAGTCTTTTATTTAACATGTCTTTTTTAACGAAAAGGTCCAAAAATACTTAATTTTTAACTATATCTATATGCAAAATGTGTATTTTTTGCCGAATGTTTAAAATTATTATTTTTTAGTGGCAATTATTTTATGTGTATTCAAGTATTAATTAACGATATATAAATTTACAAAAAAACTTCACTTCAAAATATTAATGTTATTATTTTTTTTAAACTTTGCAAAAAAAAAAAATCATTATTAAAAAAATATTGCAAAGAAAAAACAAAAAAAAAAGACCACATTTGGAAATCCCTTAAAAAAACAAACATGTTAGGATGAAAAAACAAGAAGATGAATAAGACAACTTTGAAAAATGGTTTAAATAATCAATATTTTACAAAAAAAAATTGTGCATATTAAAAAATCTAAAAACTCAAAATATTAATGTTATTTATTATTATTATTTTAAAACTTTGCAAAAGAAAATAAAACTTTCATTATTAAAAAACATTGCAAAGAAAAACAAAGAACACACATTTGGAAAACCCTTAGAAAACAAACATCTTAGCATGAAAAACAAGAAGAGGAATAAGACAACTTGAAAAATGGTTAAATAATCAACATTTAAAAAAAATTGTGCATACTTAGGACGTCAGAAAAGTTTAAGTGTAAAAAATATGCCTTAAAAAAATGATGATTTTCAAAATCCTCTTGAAAGTCACAAACATTTAAAAAAAATATCCACGCTTAATACAATAGGAAATTTAAAGTGTAAAAAATAAGCCTTGTAAAAAAATGGGTGGTTGTTGTATCAACACTTTTTAAAATCAATGTGAAAATCATTAATATTTAAAAAAAATGTTCATACTTGATACATAAGAAATTTGAGAGTGTCAAAAATACGTTCCAAAAAAATAGAGGTTGATGTTACTTCAACACTTTTCAAAATCAACATGAAAATCACTAACATTTTAGAAAAAATGGTCATACTTGATACATAAGAAAATTTCAAGTGTCAAAAATATGCTAAAAAAAAAGGATGTATTTTGAATCAACACTTTTCAAAATCAAATGATTTTTTTACTACCCAAAAAATGGGTAATTAGTAGAGTTCTCGTTTGATTGCTAACTATATTTCATAGATGACTATTCTAGGAAAACTTTGATTTACTTTTTGAAGACCATGGATGAGGTCTTTGATCGGTTTTGGGAGTTTAAAGCTCTTGTAGAGAATCAGACTAGGAAAAAGATTAAGGTGATAAGACGAGATAATGAAGGTGAGTATACCTCTAATGAGTTCTAGGATTTTTGCAGGGTAGCAGAGATTAATAAGGAGCTCATGGTAGCATACTGATTTGAATTTGATTGCTAGTTAATGTTGTGCTAGTATCATTTCCAGATATAAAATTTTCCTTGCTTTGGTTTGCTTATCCATCAAGAGTTTTTCCATGAGTATGTGATTGTCAATTCATCTAACTAGGTGAAATTTAGTGTTTTACATGAACTTAAAAGCATAACAAAGGTCAATATACAAATTTTTGTTGAAAGAGTTCACCCCTCTTGGGCTACATCTCCTTGGTCCGGCTTCATAGTGTGGGCCTTTGTATTAGCTACAATAGTGCTCAAATTACTATTACATGCATCTAATACTCTTGGAACCTATTCCAATGATTTTAAAACATTCAAATCTATTAGAAATTACTATTTTGTTTACTCAATTTATTTTTTTTACTCAATTTGGTTACCATCTGCTTTGGGAATGGCCTCCAACACCCGGTGGCCCTTGGCTTCAAAAATATTCAAGTGACCAAAAAAACCTATAGATGACCTCTTCTGCCTTTGCAACCTGCTCCAATGCATTCTCAGCATGCCAATTCGCCAAAAATGACTATTCATTTTCCAAATTTGGCTGAGAATTGAGTAAGTTATGGCTCAAACAGTTTTTCCTATAAAACCTCTGCTAAATCTAGAGAGTTGCCAGTTAAGTTCACTAAGTTTGGTGGCGGTTTCGGATTTAGTGGCTCCACCATAAATTATGCCAAGTTAATTACAGATTAATTAAATGCTAAAATAATTAGTGGTGCACTAATCCCACTTAATAATTGGCCCCTGACTCCTGGTTCGGGTTCTTGGTCACATGGGGTGGGGGCTGGCCCCGCGGGCTTGTTTTTTACAAAACTTTTAGAAGCTCTAACTTTTGCATACGACACTGATTTTTCAAACCGTTCACAGCATTAGAATCCTGGAGACAAAATCTATCCAGTCATTCAGGCCAGAAGAAATTTTGAGCACTTTCATTTTTTAGCTAAAACACTGATCCCTGATCATTCCTCCCCACTAGAAGCCTTTTGGACCTCAAAAACTCTCTTGATCATTGATTATGTTGATAAGGGGACCATTCCCTCATCCTTCTAGTCTTCATCCATTGAAATTTTCCTAATTTCAACATTTGGATCTTTTCATAAAAAGTCAAAATTTTCCTGACGACCATCTATTGTTGTCTTTGACACCATCATCCTACAATTTTTCTGAATTTGCAGAACAACACTCTAATTTTGCAAAAGAAATCTTGTTCCTACCTTGGTCAACAATCAAAGGAAACTTAGAATCTTTCTCACCTTGCACTTTGTCTCTATGGCAATTTTTAGCTGCTTTTGCCTTGTACCTCAGTCGACTCTTCCCCAAGTTTCTTTGCCATTGTAATGTGGCTTTTGGAAACTAGCAATGAACATTTGTGAAATCCATGTCTTCTTTGCCAAGCTGCTTTGTCCTCTTCTCTTTGACCTTTGAAACTTCTTGCATTGGCACCTTGTTTTCAACATAGCTCAACACCAATGTTGGCTGCTGCAAATGTTTTTCGCCTTCTTTCAAAGGAAACCTGTTATCATTATGAAACGACTCTTTACAAATATAAGCATCTTTATGAAAAGTATGATTCAAAACATTTCTTTGTTTTATCATCAACAATGTCAAGTTATGACTTACATTCACTAGCCTCTTCATTTGCCCTGCATTAACTAAAGAAATGTCCAATTTCTTGCGATGAGCTCTCACAATATACTTCACCCCATCTTTAAGAAAAGTATATTTGTGCTCATAGCAATGAAACACCGCTTTCATGTCATACAAATATGGACTTCCCAAGATAATTCCAAAAATGCCAAGTGTAACCATGTCTAACTCGTCTTCATCAACAAAGTTTGCAGTAATAGAAAATCTAAAAATGCATTTCCTTGAAACCTGCAAATTGGCATCCTTAACTATCCAACCCAAAGGGTATGGTTTATGATGTGGTATGGTTTCAAGTTTAAGTTCTTTGACTAAGTCTTCTGAAATCAGGTTTGCCTGTGATATATTATCAAAGAGTGCATCAATATTGGTATGATTTGAGATTACTCTCACAGTGAGCAACTCTTCCCTTTTGTCTTCATTTGGAGTGTTGTTGTGACTATTTGAGGAACTAGTACTTTCAACATGTTGACCTTTCAAACCCATAGCTGTGATTTTTGTCTCATCTCCTGAATCCGACCCTAAGTATTTTTAGCTATAGCAACAGTTTTTCCCTTCTCTTTGGCTTTCAATCTATCTGGTTTTAGTTTTGGATGAAGTTGTCAACAATGGTCTTCATCATGGCGAATCTTTGAACAGTTTTTGCATGTGAGTTTTTCCTTCTCTTTTTTGATACTTTCATTATTTTTTCCCTTCCATTTTCCTCCCTTCTCTTTTCCCTTACCCTCACTTTCAAATTTCTCCTCTATGTTTTGTTTTCCCCTTGCCTGAAGATGTGTGGTTTGCACACATATTTTATCTAAGTTGCTTGGGTTAAACATAAGGATAGTATGTTGCAAATATGAATGCAAACCTCCTATATATTTCAAGAGTGTGCCTTGTGAATTCAAATTTACTCCTAATAACAAGGCATTTTTCCTAAACTCTTGTGTGTAATCTTGGACTGTTTGGCCTTTAATGGCTTTTTTCCAACTCATAATGGCTTTTTTCATATAGGCTAAAGGATAAAACTATCTTTTAATTGCAGAAACAAATTCAACCCAAGAAATGGATATCTTACCATGGATTCACATTTCCTCTTGAGTCCTTGCTTCCCACCAAACTAGTGTAGCTCCTTCTAGCCTCAGTGAAGCCAACTAAACCTTTATGTCATATTCTTGAAGGTTCTAAATTCTATAGTATACCTCGTATTGTCGAATCCAATTTTCCAACTTTTCTACATTCGCTTCTTCATTGTACATGGGAAGTTCAAATTTTATGTCCAATTTCAGTAATGGAGTTTTTCCTTTTAGTGTTTTAGAATGAATATGGGTTGTGGTGGTAGTGGAAGATGATGCTTTGTGAGGTGGTGAAGATGATGAGGATGAGGATGGTGGAGATGGAGGTGGCTTTCCTTGATTCCCTTTGGAATCCTTCTTTTAATCTTTTTTGTTCTCTGAGCTTCTTTCTCCATGTGGAGGTTTAGAACTCTCTCCAACCATTCTGGTGTTCCTCTCTTCATAAAGGACTTTAACCATCTCAGTCAAAGTATAGAAAGATTTCTTGAATCCTTCCTCTTCTGAAGAGGGACCTGCATGCTCTCTTTCTCTAGACATAATGACTATGGATTCAGGCTCAGAAATTTGTGCTGATTGTACCTCTTCAATCACTTCAACCTCTTGTGTAATCTGTGCCTCTTCTATCTCAACTGATGGAGATGGAACTTGAGGTGATTCAGGTGCTTCCTTGAGTGGTCCTTTGGGTGAGAATGGTGCTTTCTCAGCCTTCTTCCTTCTTGTCCTAATCTCAGGACTAGCTATCAGTAGTTTCTCTTCTCCTCTCTGCAACTTCAACCTTGTAATCATAACAACAATTGAAACTATTAAACCCTTCAAGAAAATCAAGCAAGCAACCTTGTGCTCTGATACCAACTTGATCTGAATTTGATTGTTAGTTAATGTTGTGCTAGTATCATTTCAAGATATAAAATTTTCTTTGCTTTGGTTTGCTTATCCATAAAGAGTTTATCCATGAGCATGTGATTGTCAATTCATCTAACTTGGTGAAATTTAGTGTTTTGCATGAACTTAAAAGCATGAATTTAAATGTTTGAACAACAACATATAAAAACACAGCAAGCATAAATAACAGAGCTCAATACACAAATTTTTGTTGAAGGAGTTCACCCCTCCTTGGCTACATCTCCTTGGTCTCGCTTCATAGTGTGGGCCTTTGTATTAGCTTCAATAGCACTCAATTTGTTGTTACGTGCATCCAATTCTCTTGGAAACTATTCCAATGAGTTTAAAAAATTCAAATATATTATAAATGACTATTTGTTTACTCAATTTGGTTACCAGCGGCTTTGGGAACGGCCTCCAACACCTGGTGGCCCTTGGCTTCAAAAATATTCAAGTGACCAAAAACAACTATAGATGACCTCTTCTACCTCTGCAACATACTACAATGAGTTCCTAGCATGCCAATTAGTCAAAAATGACTACTCATTTTCGAAATTTGGCTGAGAATTGAGTAGGTTATGGCTCAAACAATTTTTCCTACAAAACCTCTGCTAAAGTTGGAGAACTGCTAGTTAAGTCCGCCAAGTTTGGTGGCAGTTCTAGATTTGGTGGCTCCACCATAAATTTTGCCAACTTAATTACAAATTAATTAAATTCTAAAATGATTAGTGGCACACTAATCTTGCTTAGCAGTTGGCCCCTAGCTCCTGGTTCGAGCGCTTGGTCACATGGGGTGGGGGCTGGCCCCACGGGGTTTGTTTTTTACCAAACTTTCAGAAGCTCTCACTTTTGCATACGATGTCGGTTTTTCGAACCGTTCACGGAATTGGAATCCTGGAGATGAACTCTATCCAGTCATTCAGATTTGAAGAAATTCTAAGCACTTTTCATTTTTTAGCTAAAATACTGATCCCTGATCACATACAACCCTTAATAGAATGGCGTTGTCAAAAGGAAGAACATGACAGTAATGGAGGTAGCAATGACAATGATCTATGATCAGGAATTGCCTATATTTTTATGGGGAAAGGCCTATAATACAATTGTATATGTGCATAATAGGAGTCCTCACAAGTATTGGAGGATGTGACTCCTGAGAGATGTTTACAAGAGCGAAATCATATATGAGCCATTTACACATCTTCAGTAGTCTAGTGTATGTCTATGTTTCCACAGAGAAGAGGACTAAGATGGATCCCTTGTCAGAATGGGGTGTATTTATGGGCTACAATGAGGTCTTAAAGTCCTAGCTAATCTACATTCCAGGATGGAGGAATGTTATATTGAGTCACAATGTCAAATTTGATGAGGGTAGGACCCTTTAGAGATCTCATTAGAAAGAGATAGCGAGGTTAGAGGATTAGGAGCAAGAAGCTCTTAAGGCTGAATAGGGACATAGTCCATAGATTTAAAGGATCAGTTAGATATTCCTTTGAGATCTACAAGGAAGAGGAAAAGATGGGTTGAGAAAAGCTTGAATGTTGGTTAGGAGCATGTATAGGCTCCTAGCAGCACCTTTAGGTAGAGAAGAACACCGAAAATATTTTCCACTTATTTGGCATTTTCAAGTAGCATTAGTGAGTCAGAGCCTTCCACTTTTGAGGAGGTTGTAGATTAGAAGGTTTGGAGGAATGTCATGGTGGAGGAGTATAGCTCCATCATGATGAATGATGTATGGGACATAGTGTGAGACTAGAGAGAAGTTATATGGTCACTTCTCGATGGATCTATAAGAATAAACATGCAACTAATAGCAGTGTCGAGAAGTATAAAGTGAGGTTCGTAGCAAGAGGGTTTTCCTAGAAGGAGGGAGTGCATTACAAGGAAACATTCCCACATGTTGCCATATATGCATCCATTAACGCATTTATTTCCATTTCTTCAAAGATGGGGTGGAGGAAACATTATATGGATGTAAATACCGCTTTCCTTAATGGGTTGATTCAAAAGGAATTCTATATTGAGCAATCTCAGGGCTTTGAGGTGCATGGGAAAGATTCTCATGCATGTAGGTTGAAGAAATCCAATTATGGGTTGAAGTAGGTTCCCTGTGCATGGTATTCCAAGATTGATGGATATCTTCTTGGTTTGGGCTTCACCAAAAGTGAGGTAGACCTCAACTTGTACTACTTACTTGTTGAGGGCAAGCCACTCATCTTAGTACTTTATGTGGATGATCTCTTATTAATAGGATTAGAGAATCTCATAGGGATGTGAAAGGAGGATCTTGCTTCAGAGTTTGAGATTAAGGACATTGACTTGATGCACTACTCTTTGGGATTGGAGGTGTGGCAAAAACCATTAGAAGTTTTCCTTTTATATGGAAAGTATGTAGCTGAGATCTTGACGAGGTTCATTATGAAGGATTGCAGGCTTATGTCTACATTGAGGATCACTAACTTGAGGAAGCTAAGTGCTTTTAAAGCAAGTTGGTGGATCCCACTGTGTATGCGAATTTGATAGGTTCCTTGTTGTATCTGGTCAACACCAGGGCATATATCTATTTTGATATGAATACATTGAGCCAGTTCATGGTAAAGGCAATACAAGTTCATTAGGTGGCAGCGAGGCATGTGTTGAGGTACCTGCGAGGTATGGTGGAATTTGGACTGAGATATCTTAGAGGTGGAGAAGTGAAGCTATAAGGGTACATAGATTCTGATTGGGATGGAAGTGTAGTGGATAAAAAATCCATGTATGGATGTTACTTTAGCTTGGGATCAACCATGATCTCGTGGTATAATGGGAAACAATATTCAGTGGCACTTAGTTCAGTAGAGGCAAAGTACATGGCAGTGAGTATGGTGAGTTGTGAGATAGTGTGACTTCACAAGATGCTTGCAGGACTATTTGATCTACAGAAGGGGCCAACGGTGATTCACTATGATAATCATAGTTACATTAAGCTCTCTAAGAATCAGGTGGTATATATTCTCACTAAGTCTCTAGTGAAAGGGAAGTTTGTGAAGTACTGAAGTTGAAGTTTGTGATACTTTTATAAGGTCTTCTACATAGGCTTGGTTTCTTAGAATTTGTAAGATGATTTGTTGTCTCGTTAGGTACTTTCTTGGTGGAGTAAGAAATTTATGTCTTCTTTCCTAAGAATAACTTAGGAAAATTACAATGATTAAATTCAATTAATTATTGTGGACTATTAAGTCATTTTCTAAGGACAAATAATTTATTTATTTAAGTGACTTAGAAATAATCTCAACCATTGATCTTTAATATCTTCTAGAAAGGAGATTAGGGTTAGGGATTTGAGCTTAATGAATATTATAAAAGAATCTTAGAGAAGAGGTGAAGACACAAACAAGAAGGGAAAGTGATTTTCTCTAGTGCAAGTGGATCTGGAGACTGAAGTGCAGATAAAGAGAAGTATAGGAGAATTCAAGGGTGAATCTAGGAGGTTGATTTGTTGATACTGCAAGGTTGAGTTGTTGAAGTGAGGCATAGTTGTCGGGAGGCTGAATTCCCAAGGCTGCATTTTTGGGCACATATGTTGATTTTCTGTTGAGAAGTGGGGTTGATTTCCATCAGGATGAATTAATTCCGAGGTCCATTTCTAGGAGGCTGAATTCCTTGGGTTGAATCCTTCCAATGAGGGGTTGAGTTACAGGTTCTAGTTATTGTATTTTTATTGTAATAATTTGTGGGTTGAAAACCCTAATTTTCCAGATGAATAAATGATGAAGAATTATTGGGGGTGATGTTGGTGCTTTTTATTTTTGACCCAAGTTAATGCACGAGATGCGACCAAGAAATACCTTATTGGATACCGACCCTTTCCGGCAATGCTTATAAACATGCAAAGTCTCTTCTAAGGCACCAATGGTGGTTGCAATAACCAGGGTTTTGCAGCAGTGAGGAGATTCAGAATCTAATTTGGGCTATCATTATAACACGCCTAAGCTCCAGTTTAGATACTAACCTCACATACAGATACTCATGACAAATGCAGGTCATTATCAACAACGTGAATTTTAAGAGAAAGGAGTGCATCAGTTACTCTTGATAAGGAAATCCATCCAATTAAACATTAGCATTGAAAATAAACATAAAACAGAATACAATCATCATAAGAACACAAGAAAATAGGTATGCAGAACTCCAACCATTATTGTTATTACCAAAAAATAGTGCCATATGCAATGCATACAACATCACCACATTTTCCGCTCATCTCGCTAGCCTAATTTCAACTTTTTAGAGTTACTGTAATCAACCAAATACCCAACTTACTAACTAGTTAACGCCAGTCCCGTCAACTCTTGTCGATTTATACCAAATTACATAGTTGAAAATAACATGGGAAATACCCAAGTATGCCTTTACCATGGGCATAGAAGTTACAACTGCTAAACTAGACTGAATAAAAAACATGGACAATGATAGCTTCAAATTTAACCATTCCCACCTAGCCACTTCACGTGTTGTGCCTTTTGTGTGGTTCTCCACTTTATGCTAATTTTGTGCATTCTGACAAGATTGCGAAATGCTCCAATGTGTTGTTCCTGCTCCTATCTTTATGCCTTCGCTATCATGATTGCTTCAAAATGTCTTCAATTCCATCAAATTAAAATGTGCCCCAATAGCCTCCCAATGAAGACCTATGGCTCATCCCGGGCTACTTAGATCATTTGCATAGAAGAGATTTTGGTCATGACGGAATTTTTCAATGAGTTGAGAGGTTTGTGCATATCATCAACCTTTCCTTGCAACTGAGCAATATGGGCTTTTTATATGAGAATATGTCTGCAATCATAAATCATTAGAGGTTATCCATTGCTTCGTGTCACTAATGATGACCTCAAGATCCTCTCGAATTGTGCCAAAAATTTTCATAATTCATAGTTCTTTGTCCTGCAACCCCCCAATCTGACATGGAAACACCTATTGGTTGGTTTTCATTTAATGAATTTCATGTTCCAATTACAATTTTTGGTCTATAGTGGCCTTTGATCAAGGGTTAAAGAACTTAAAAAAGTAACAAGTGTCTCCATTTTCTCATTTGCACCATGGACTTGGTGAGTGAGATCCTTCAAATCCTAATTCTACAAAATATTAGTCCATAAATTCATCCTTTTATATATAAAGGTTAGCACTCATGATATAGCTACGTTAATTGGGAAAATCAGGTACGAGCTTTCTTTGCTTCAAATCATCACTGCTTCTCTTTAGGGGCGTGCAGGTGGCCTCTGTTGCACCCTTAGATCCTTGACCTAAGATTTGAAGGCTTGTGCGACTTCATCTATCTTCATAACTTGAAATTCCACTTCGACATATTCCTCCATAGACTCTACCATGATCTGCTTATACACAGTTTCAACCATTGTGTGCAATTCCTTCTCCCCGCCCACCACGTTCATCTTTTCCTCCACTAGTTGCACTTTATCATGTTGGCATACTTCCTGGGAAATATGATAGCTAAATCATGTGATTGTAATTCGATAGAAACACTATTTTATAACTGCTATAAATTATCTAGAGACAACTTACACAAAATTAAATTGATATTCATAAAAAAATTTACTTGTTGAGACAAGACTTCAATAGGATACTCTATAGCTTGGGGAGAGACCTACATTGTTATTTTCTATCCAGAAGTAGCAGACATATCCATGCACAATTCTAAAATACCGGGTGTGCTTTGAGCCTCTTCATTTTCTACTAGCTCAATAGTACTTGGTTATGCAGTTACCCCCTTACTAGCTTCCATTAGTTTCCGTAACTACTGGACCAACTTGTCCAATGTGTGTTGCTAATTCTGTAGAACTTTCCCAAGTAGCTCCTTTGTTTGCTTGTCAAATGGACTCAGTGCTTCCTTTTTTTTCTCATCTACCTACTCAACAATATGTTAAATATCATCTTCAAACATAGATTCCACCCAAGTGATGCAAGTCACTTTACACTTCTTCCTACGGTGGGATGTACCTTGTTTGATGCTTTCTATAGGAGTACTCTTCACTCCTATCCTCGTTGTGGCCTGAACTTGTCAAATTATGGTTTTGTAGACAGTTTCATATTATTCTAGTTACTAACATTGGTTATGTTATGTCTCTTGTTGTTGTTGTTGTTACTCCTAGTCTCCATTGCTTTCAAAATTTTCTACGTCCCACTGTACTTCAAGGGGTTGTTTCCATTCCTCTTACCAGTCATCAACATATGCTTGAATATCTTCAACTGTTAATTTGAAATTACATGCCTCCCATTTTTGATAGGGATCTATCTTAGCCAAATATATAGGTGATGGGATTGGCCTTTAACTGCGCAATTTTCTTGTATCTACAAATAACTTCCGCAGAAATATGTAGAGTCATTTTTATTTCCCAACTGATCATGTCCTGGTAAAGAAAAAATGTAACATTGATATCTATCTTCAGGGTAGGAAATGATGTTTCCCACAGGTGTTGGAATCATGTTGCTTTAATAGGGGTACAAGTGCCCCCTATTATCTGTATATCTTTGGATGCCTTCCACTTAGTGAGGGCAATTAATATTAGCAACCAAACATAGTGAAACTTTGCTTTGGTCTCTTTTGCTTCACGACAATCTATTGAAAACTAGTTGAGCAAAAAGGGTACCCAATTCATTTGTATGCCTCACACACACTTGGCGGCGACCATAATCACACCTATCGACACTTCCTATTTTTTACACTTACAGGATATTTTACATGCAATCCCTTGTGTGGAAAACCAAATAGTTGGTTCACTTATCTCAGAGACTACAAACACTCACTTTCTCCTTTTTGTATGAAACCTATTTTGCATCTCTGCACCCAAGGTCTTCGCATTGTATTCAAATAAGGGCTCATGTCTCTCTCTTGATATTGACAAACTAGTAATACCTGCAATTACTTGTGGGGTAATCTCAACAACTCGATCCAACCACAACTTCTTGTTATGCACACAACTTAACAAGAACTTAGTGATTAAATTTATCTCATTACTACACCCAAAATAGAGGATCTCGAACAATTTCAAAATACCTGATTGTTGTAACCCCAAAGCTCAGTGTTTTGCTTCGAGTGTGACAATAGCAAAATCCTCATGTTCCACCCTCTTCAAGTGCTCAACCAATTCCGATAATTTATTCATATGCATATTTTCATGGTCAACATGTTTGAGTCTTTCAACACAATCAAACAGATCACCCTGAACCAAAACACCTAATGGAATTCCTGAATACTCCAAAAGATAATTAGGAACATTCTTTAAGTGAATTCACTATGCCTGCTCTTTACGGGGTGGAATAAATTGTGGTCTTGACTCAAACCATCTAGGTTGTGATGACGACCCAATGGCTTTAGTTGTTTTCCTTTCCTCTATAACTGGTATCTCCACTTTACTATCCCAGGGTGGATAAGAAAAATGGATTCTTTGTATGAGGCCTTCGCGTTGATGGCATTTTCTATGAATCTACCCATATGTGCAATTTACAATTCTTCCCAAACCCATCGAAAATCCCTTAATAAAATTTCCCCTTGACTATGCATGCCAACTTCATGCAATAGACCTTCATCGCCCTATCAATCAACAAAAATTTCAAAATGAGTACTATAATAATGGGCTCCCAATTTACATATTTATAAGACATAATCTCTAGTGAGATGTTCTAGGGTCTTTATTACTTAATCTTCCACCATAACTCCTACATGGACTTGGCTTGCTTTGATGCACAATTTGTCCCTACATACATCTTATTGGCAATCTTTTTCAAAGATATTCTGGTATCCCGATCCATTTTATGGCATTAAAATGTTTCATGGCAATTAAGGGAAAGGTGTTTTCACACCAGTCGAAACTAATTACCTATTGACATGATCGAGCATTACATTAAAATAAAAATATAATATCACTATTATTATTTTGTATAACTACCACTATTGGTGGAGCTACATCTCCACTAATGCAAGGGGCAGTATATGCCAACCGCTAGATTTAGCTAAGTACAAAATCCAGTGGGTCACATAAACTGCCCCATGCATTAATGGAGCTATAGCTCCACAAATATTAGCTGTCATTTTTTATAGCTCTTACTATGCACTCTGGCACAAGTGCCCCCAACATTGCACATTACTCCCTTCTACAACATAACTATTCAATGTTCTCCTGTGCATGCAACGATTGCTCCCACCTATCAATATAACTACACCAATATGTTCAATTGGAGTGTTCCAAAACAATATTAATGGCACTGGTTACTCTCTATATATGGTTAGCACTTCCTTTAGGTTCTTTTCCACCTCGAGAACATATATGCACTAGACGACTCTAATAGTAACTATGAACATTGAATGGAAATGATTCATTTTCCATAGAGAAAAATATTTGATATAACCTACCCACTTTGTCTATATTACTGAATATATACTTACGCTCCTGAGCTATCGCTCCCCGCCACATCATACTCCTTGGAGGGTTTGGTATTTTTTCCCTGATTCGTCGCTCTATCTAAGTTATATGCGCACATCTCCTAGTAGATAATTCATGTAACTAGTTCCACAACTCTCTAATCCTTTCTCTGAATCTAACGAGTAGGACTCATAGCTCCTCCAACTCAATACCTCGTTGGAAATGGTACTGACATAATCCCCCTATGGGAACTTAACTTATGAATGTTATCTAGAGATTTGAAATTCTACTCATCCCACTTTGGCTCAATGTGTTGGTTCTTTCCCTTCCGCGTACTGACATGGTAGAAGTTCTCCAACCCTTCTGAATCAAACTCCTCCCCAATAGGTTTTATATATCTAGCTCCCTCACTACAATCCAAAAGAACTATCACTCGAACATCACTAGATTGAAAACAATATGCCTTCCCTTTAGGTTAATAATCACCTAATTGTCAAAGGCTCAATCAATTCACAGTAGAGTAGGATAAGGGTATGTATCATCAACTATCTGGATCACCTCAAAATCTACCATGCTTTTTATCGTGTCAATTTCGATCTACATATTGGTCAACCTTCATATAGGGAAGATTCGATATTTATTTGCTAGACGCAATTGGATATGGGACCATTCCAACTTAGGTCTCCCCGTCATCTCACAAGTGTTTTTAGGAAAAATATTCACATTAGACCCCATATCCAGAATGATGTTATCCATATCAAAATCTCCTACTTGCGCACCAAATTGAAACTCTCAATTAGTCATTTTCTTTCGTACAACCTTATTAATTATGCACCTTTGATAATGCGTTGTTGTATCTCTAGAATCCTTAGTACACTAGCCATTCATCCTTCGAAACTTTTGCACAACATTGTCATCCTACACCAATTCCGAGCAATTCTTCAAAAATGCCTTAATAAGGTTTTCTTCTAGTATATGACGCTTAGTAGTAGTTTTCTCAGAGACTCTAGGCATATCAAACACTGGGATATCTTCTAAAACATCCCATTATGATGTAACGAACTCTCTGTGCACTTCCTTGTACGTGGTCTTCTCTCTATGCAGATCAAACTTTTGTGGTGGGTCAACAACTTTCCTTAGCCACAACTAACTTATATTAGACTGCTTCATTGCATCCAATCTTGTGTACCTCCTCTTCGCATAACCACATTCATGTTTTGTATATCCCCACACAACTCTTTAGTGATATTCTGAAGATTATGGCCTTTATTCTCCTAAATAATAGCAAGAAATAAAGGAAAATGCTCCATCACATGCTCGAAATATTTGTAATATGTACACGCTGAACGATGGTTGGGACAATCTCTTGCGAGATGTCTTAGTTGTGAATAATTGTAATAGATGATTGGTCCTCGTCCTCATCCAGATACTCCCCTTCCTTGTCTTGATCCTCCAAGGCCTTGACCCATCATGCCTTGACTTCTTCCAAGTAGATTATACATGCCATACTGATTATAGTTATGTGCCATGGCACCTTGGCCCTCCCGCACTCTATAAGAATCCATGGTGATATCCTGCATTAGCTCCAATGCTCCACACGTATGAATATCATGGCCAAAAAACCTACGAAAATTGCAGAATTGAGTCCTCACGAAGGTCTCATATTTTTGCATCATAGGACAAGTTAGGGGTGTATGTACCCACACTACAAATTTCACATCGTAATTCTCTCGCTTACGCCAACATATTAGTTGCACTACTCACCATGTGATTTGCCATCATTATAATTTTTAATGACAAATTTCCCAACAACTATTAGAAAACATAGAGTTGACACAATGAAACATATTATTAATTCAAGCCTAAGACTGCACACTGACTCATTGCACATACATCACAATGTATCCCATTATATAATGATGGTATCACTAGACTCTATCAACATAACAACATGGAAGGTAGAGTCTATGACTCAGATACAACTCACTTACACTAGAAATCACTGGCTTCTAAAACATCTTGTAACTCACATACATCTAAGAAGACAACTCAACAAACCTATCACATTACTAGACACTTCCATTTCTACATTATTCTAACAACAATACTTTAAACCATTGATCGTAATCCCAAACGGATTCATCCCATCTTTGATTAATCTCCTTCATCTCCGTTGTGCACTGAGATGTAGACTTAGGCTTGTGAAACTCCTTCAACATCCCTTGCTTGATGTTCCGTAATGAGTTTGGTTGTCCAGGTGGATCAATATTCTTGTATTTCATGACTACCAAGTTAAGGCATAATCTCTAAAATTAGTCTCCAACTGTATAATCTTGGCATTGTCATCATGGACATTATTGGAAGCCCATACTACCTCACATACAAATAAGCGTTGTTTGGTATCTTCATTTCTAGAACCATGAAAAACCAACATCTTTAAGGTGTCTTCTATTTTTTCGCTATCTATTAACTCTTGATGATAATCCACTAGATACAACTACTATTTGTTGTGATCCACTTCCTCCCAATTGACTAGATGGACTTCGACTACTAGTTTGAATTCCTTTACTCTCTTTACTATCTAAAGTATGTAAAACATTACGTGGGGAACTTACCTCTAAATGAATAGGTGTGTGTGGGGTCATGAGTTTGACACAGGGCATACTCTGACCAAGATCATCGGGATGCATGTTTTATGTTATTCTTTGCCTAGGTTTCGAAGGTTCCTTGGCCTCTCCTACACGTGGTATGCTAAGGTGTACTATGTCCGGACTTCTCTAGTCTCCGCTACTCCTCTTCCTATGACCTCTCTCTATCTCCTTCAACGAGCTTCAATCGACTACAAGCACCAATGCAAACCTCTATCACTGCCACCTTAGAACCTTCTTCCACTATGAAAAATACCGCTCTCAAAATATGTCATACTTTTCTTCCCATGTACTATCTTAACTCCTATGGAATACCTTCTCCTAATCTCATTCAAGGCTCTTTCACAACTCCTTCATCCTCTTCTTCCTTCTACTTCTACATCTCTGTCTTGTTCCCTCATATTATCCCCTAGCCATCCCCCAACTCGCCCTCAACACATAAGGGGTTTAGTTGCTCATGGTATTGAATTCCATCCTCAAAACCCCTTTATCACACAACAACAATTTGACAAAAGTAGGTAATAATCGAATAAACCTTCCCCATGGGCCCTTCAAAAACCATCTCTCAGCAACATTATAAGAAATGATCGATTCGATCGCGAACCCAATGGTATATTCTCCAATCACACTTTCAAACTAGAAGTTGGTTGCTAGGGTTATTTTGTTGTTCATAAACTATAGCTTCTGAAATCACTTAGCAGTCCACCCTTGAGGTTCACTTGGATGCCAATTTCTATTAAGGTCATTAAGTTTCTGGATTCACTTCACTAGTAACCCTAGGAACTTGGTAAAGAAATTTCATAGAGATCGTCTATGAACGTGTACCACTGCAGCAATTTGTCAATATTGATTGGTTGATTCCTGATCTCACTGATAGCAACTTTTTGTAGCTTTTCTTCAAACCACTGCCCAATTTCTTCCTTTATAGGAAGCCACATCCCTTTCAACCATAAGCCTCAATCCAAACAACAGAACCATTTGTTGGGGATTTTTATTTCTGACCCAGGTTCATGTACGAGACGCGACCAACAAGGACCCCACTGGATACCAACCCTTTTTGGCAACACCTGTAGAATAGACTAAATCTAACTAGAGGCACCGATGAGGTCTGCAAGGACTAGGCTTTTGTAGCAGTGAGGGGAATGGGAATCCAATCTGGGCTATCATTCTACTTTGCCTAAGACCAGGGAAAATTTTAAGAACCACCCTAAATTTATATGTATAATAAATGGGCTAATCCCCATGATACATAGGAAAAATGGGAGGCGATTTTATCAATAATATAATATGTATATCTAATTTTTTTGGCGAATCTCTCACCAGATTATATTATCTTGTACAGTGATGGAGAACCTTCACTAAATTATAAAATCTTGTAAGACCTTGGCAAATCTTTTACTGAATAATAAAACATTGTGAAGTCTTGGCGAATGTTTTGTTAAAGTATGAAGCCATATATGATAATAAGAAAACATATTCATTAAACTGTAATATACTAACATACAAGTTTGGAAAATAGAAACATAATTTTCTCTTCCTATAAACAATGTTCCAAGTTTCAGTGGCCATGTTTGTCAAGGTTCTTACAATCCACTCTTTCATATCCTTCTATTAGTTTTGATAATATTCCACAACAAAGTTCTTGTAGGTGTTGATATTGACATCGAGTTCTGTCAAGGTAGGAGAGATTAATCTAATATCTACAACTTTTGTCAAGATACCACTTTTTTCAAGTTATCAAATTTATTTCTTATTCCATAGACTCCAACTGCAAGATAAAAAAACACATCAAGTTTGTTTACCCCAACACGCCAACAAGTAGCAAGCCCCAACTATATTATATAAGAAAGT
>APFE030243457.1:24702-35243 GCA_000404065.3 Pinus taeda
TGAAAAATTAGGGTGAATGGAAGGTTGTAAATCCTAATTTCAAGGGCTAAATTTACCTTTTTTACCCTCTCCCTTAAAATAAAGTGGCCTATTTGAGGTGATTTGTAAAAATGTACTATGATACAAAGTATTCGCCGACTAAAAATTTAAAACCTCTTAATTTTACCTAACGGCGAAAATTCGCCCCTAAAATTTTCCATACCTAAAACCGAGTTTAAATGCTAACTCCGTTTACATAAACTCATAAAAAATGTGTGTCATTATCAAGAACAAGAATTTTCAGAAAAAAGAGTGCACTCATTACTCTCACCAAGAAAATTCATCCAATTAAATATTAACATTGCAAATAAACACATAACATAATAAAATCGTCAACGTACAAACACATGAAAACAAATATGGAGAATTCCAGCCATTATCATTATTACCAAAAAAGAGTGTCAAAATGGAATACATACAACGTCACCACAGTATTCCCTTGGGCTCAACAACCTAATTTCAGGGTTATAGAGTTACATTATCAACCAAATAACTAACCAACTAACTTGCCATCCCCAATCCCGTCATCTCTCGTTGAATTAAACCCAATTAGATAGATGAAAATACCAGGGGAAAAATCTAGGCATGTCATTACCATGGGCATATAAGCTACAACTGCTAAACTAGACCGAATAAAAAACATAGACATTAATACTTTCAAACTTAACCATTCCTGCCTAGCCACTTCATGCATTGTGCCTTCTGCGTGGTTCTCCACTTTGTGCCTGTTTTTCACATTCTGACAGGAATACACAATGCTCTAGTGCATTGTTCCTACTCCCACCCTACTGTGCCCACTATCATTACTGCTTCAAAATGTTTTCAATTCCACCATATCAAAACTTTCCCAACATGTGAATTATTTATTTGTTTCAATATGTAAATGCTATCTCTGTTTTATTTTTGTTGCATATATTTCTAGGTGTTAAAATCCAAAATCTTCTATTTTTTGGTAATTCGGAATTTATTTTGTTAAATAAATAAATTAGTGGGAATAAAAAATTACGGTGAGAAAATAAATCTGGTTGGTATTTGAAAATTTAATAGTCAAATACTAGGTTAGATATATATTTTATAGTGAACATTCTAAGTTGGTTTATATTGGAGCCAAAGCAAAATCATTGGGTAGTTGTAGTTGTTAAACATGTGTCCAAGTATTTGAGTGGCAGAATGGAGTCTGATATGAAATACCTTAGAAAAGTGAAGTTGCAAGTGTATTCAAACTCATAGTGGGTAAGAAATGTAATAACAAGAAGAGAATTTTAGGATGCTACATTAGCTTGTGACTAGCAATATAGAATGGTTTAGTAGGAAGCAAACCATAATACATGTCATCTAGCACTATGATTTGTAAAAATTCAAACTTATAGTCATGTATTGTGACAATCAAAGTTGTATAATTTTTTTTTTATGAAAATCTAGTATTTTATGACAAGTCCAAACATATAAAGATCATATATCACTTCATATGAAACAACATTCAAATGCGAGTAATGAGGTTGTAGTATATTTCCATTATAAATAGGGAGTTGATATTCTAAATGAGCGCTTGGCAAGTGGTAAGTTTGAGGCATTGGAAGACAAACTTGGATTGGTGTACAATTCTTTCCTCACTAAGGAATGTTGAGAATTATATGTCAGATAGAAACTTCCACATAGGTTTAAGGGTGAACATGCAAGAAGTAGATCAAGCTATTTGTGAAAAATAGTTATATTTTGTAGTTCATATGACTGCATTTTACTATTTAAGAACAATAATTTAGACTTTGGTTGTATGACTGCATTTTGCCAATTAAAAGCATATAATTTTAGCACGTGATGTACTGGAGCAATATTATAATACAGAGGATCCAAGGTTAAGCACTTATTCGTCAGGACTGTATATTCTGTTTTGATGGATCCTGAATTGAGTCTTCAAAGAATCAAAAGTAGGAATGATATCAAGTTGAGAGCTCTAATGCTTTAATGGCTTATAATTATCTATTCTTGACGTTATCCTATAATTTACTTGTGATGGCAGGGACTTAATTTCCATTATTTTTTGTGGATTCTCTAATCTTCTATTCAAATATGGAGTCAGCAGTGCAAATTCCAGATATCAAAATGTCCATCCATTTATTGCGAGGTCTCCGTTTGGAGAGGAGTATCAAACACTATTCAAACTTGCATCAGATTTTATTAGTTGGGGAAGGGGACTTTTCATTTTCGTTAGCTTTGGCCAATGCATTTGGATCTGCAGAAAACATGGTTACCACCTCTCTTGACAGTAAAGGTCTCAAACAGTTTCTCCCACAAATTTCTGTTTGGCTTTGGTTGTTCTTGTCCTGTGTATTTGCTATTGCTTTCCTTGTATTCTGATTCTGTCTTTATATTTATGCCCTTGATACAGATAAGGTACTACAGTTGTATAAATCAGCCCATGAAACGCTCTCAAATTTGGAGAAGCTGGGAGCCAATGTACTTTTTGGTGTTGATGCAACAACAATGGAGAAGCACCATATCATAAGAAAAATGAGGTTCCATAGAATTGTCTTTAATTTTCCCCACGCAGGTTTCTATGGACAGGAATCTGCTGAGACAGTTATCAAGTAAGTTTATTGGCCCTTATATTTTCCTGTCCTGTCAAAATTTTTCATACCGAAATAACACTTTCTTTTCTGTTTTTCTAATCAAAGGTACTTTTTTTAAACTGTGTGAATTGGAGCATCTCACACAATCGAAATCAGAAATGTTATACACTATAGTAGCTGAAAACTGTTCTGCTATACTTGGCAGAAAGCACCGTTACCTGTTGAAGATGTTTTTCAGGAATGCAAGGACTATTCTTAGCGTAAATGGAGAAATTCATGTTTCTCACAAAGAAAGTGATCCATGTAAAAAATGGGAGTTGGTGAAACAAGCAGAAGAATGTGGATTGCTTTTGAAAGAATCAGTTCCCTTTACAGTATCTGAATATCCGGGCTACACTAATAGAAAAGGATCTGGGAGAAGTGCTGGTCGGACTTTCCCACTGGGAGAATGTCGAACCTATAAGTTTGTCCTCGAGTAAAAGAATCCTTACAACATGCTTCCTGTGTTTGATATTTTCCTTTAAAGGCTTGTATTGTTGCATAGTTTCCTTATGCTCTGAAACTTTCGTTTTGCAGTCCAGAAAACTTTATGAAACCTGAATCTGAGAGGAAACAGATAACTGCAGGTGAAATGGAATGGGCGTATTCAGAGACAATATTTAACTTCTTGAATATACTTGCAAATGAAGAAATCAATAAAAGCGATGAATTTGCAAGACAAATGGCTGACAAAGATCATCAGAGGGAAAAAATAGAGACAAGGCTTAAGGAGGTTAATTTGGAGCTTAAATCTGAAAGACGGGCAAGGGAGGCTGCCAAAATAGCGCAAGCTGATTCAGAGATGTCACTAAAGGATTTGAAGGTGAAATTAAATGAGGAACTCAATAAAAGCCATGAATTTGAAAGACAAATGGCTGACAAAGATCATGAGAGGGAAAAAATAGAGAAAAACCTTAAGGAGGTTAATTTAGAGCTTAAATCTGAAAGAAGTGCAAGGGAGGCTGCCGAAATAGCTCAAGCTGATTCAGAGATGTCACTAAAGGATTTGAAGGTGAAATTAAATAAGGAACTCAATAGAAATTATGAATTAATGAAGCAAAGAGCTGAGCTATTTCTCCAAACTGGAAAAGCTTTAAGATTACAAGTGGATGCAGTTAAGAGACGTGCAAGGGAGGCTGCCGAAATAGCTCAAGCTGATTCAGAGATGTCACTAAAGGATTTGAAGGTGAAATTAAATAAGGAACTCAATAGAAATTATGAATTAATGAAGCAAAGAGATGAGCTATTTCTCCAAACTGAAGAAGCTTTAAGATTACAGGTGGATGCAGTTAAGCAAAGAGACAAGATTGTATGGAAGTCGAAAGTTGTATCTTTTGTCTTCGCTATTATATTTTTTTTCAATATTTTTTCACCCCCTCAGCACCGCCTGAACCTCTAGCAGCCTAAATCCTTCTGGGTTTGAAGGGCAACTCATCAAGTTTCGAAGGGACAGCCACTGCCACAATCTAAAAAGGTAAAATTTATTTTTTAAATCTATGGAACCGCCCTGAAATCTCGATAAATATAGATGAACAAACAGAGTCCGACATCCCACTCTCTGTTTTGATATTTATTTGTAATTTGGGAAGCTGTAGCAAGACTCTCTGTTTTGAATTTTGTTTGTAATTTGGACAGCTGTAGCTGCGTTTTGCTGCGTCCCCTGACTTTCAATTATAGAGTTAACAATGGACAAATGTGCATTCGAACAAATAGTTATTTTGGATTTAATGCATTTTTAAAATTATTTTTGTTTTTCGATAATGGCACACATGCTCATAATTTATAAACCATTCAAATTCCATTGGCCTATAGGCGTTCACATGTCCTCCATCACATGCTATCCATGTCACTATCTATGCATTTATTCCAGTTGAAATCATAAAGGAAGAAAGATTTCTTAATTTGATAATTATTTGTGATTTTTTTTAGTTATTTTTATGGTTTTTAATTTTTTTTTGTCTTTTTATCATCTTAATTGCTAAAACAAAACATGAAGATCAATGACACACGATGTAAGTTCTTAACCAAGGCAAAACCCCTTTTTGAAGAGAAAACTCAAAAACTTCTCTTTTTCAAGAACCAAAGCCAATGAGACAATCAAGACCTTTTGACCAAGACCAAGACCTTCCACCGTTCACCAAGTCAGCCTCTCATGATGAGAAACCAAACTTTAGTCAAATCTTCAAAAGTCAACCTAGATCGTTTCTCCAAAAAGCGTGAACTAGGGTCTCGGCCCTCTCTGCAATCCTGAGATTTTCAGCCTGCACCTTTAGCCCTGCAACATGCCTCAGTCTACTTCAAACCTGTGGCAGAATGACAGAATTTCGACTTATTTCTTATTCAACAAGAGTCTCCTCTTCTTTGTTGTTATCTTTCTTCTCTTTTAGGCTCTTCGAATTCTCTTTTTCACCTTCAAAAATTTCAAATTGAATCACCACTTGTCTCCAAACTAGGTCAAATCCTCTACAAGATATAGTGGTTTGAAGCTAAGTTACCAAAAACGTCCCTCCCAAACCCAAAAACATTGTTCGACGTTTCGGAAACAGGTACAATATGGCACGGAAACATTTCAGTTTTTTGGAAACGTAGGATCTTAATTCTGAAGTGTTTCCATTTTTTTGGAAACGCAAGATCCTATATTTGAAATGTTTCGGGCATTTTTAAGGGTTTTGGATCCGTTTCTAGAGTTTCTTGACTTGGATATGATGTTAAATGCCATATCTTATATGATTTTGTTTGATGACGAGGCACCAATCATTGCATCTTTGAGTGGACATGGCAGCAATGCTCCCACTCATGGAGAGGATCCAAATGATAATGTGAATCTTAATTACATGGATGAAAACATATTTGATGATATGTAAATGTAATTTATGATGATGTTTTTACTTTTGAGCAATGGACATTGAATACCATAATATGTCATATGATAGTAGACCATACTTCAATTTTGTAATTTGTACTATGTAGTGTGCATTTACAATTATTAATTTTGGTGATGATGTTGATCATTGAAATTGGAAACGGAAACTTGATGATATGTTGAATGTTATAATAATCTCTAATGATGCTGATAATGTTTAAGCTAAATTGGTGATGATGATTTGTTTGTGTGGAATTCATGATGATGAATGTATTTTTAAATATAGAATCTAGATTCTAGAAGATGAATGGTAATATGAAAGTTTTATTTTGTCATATATATATATATATATTTTCCCCGAATTTTGTCATATATATGTGTGTGTGTGTATCGTTTCCTTGTCGTATCGTATCTGGATTTATTGAAAGTTCACCATATCCGTTTCAAACCTTATTTCCGCATTCATTTCAATGCATCTTAGGTTTGAAGTTGTTCTTTGAGGCTGACTTGTAGAGTGAGCAGGCTGACTTGATGGTGGTGGAGTAGATGACCAAATTACAGCAATATAAGTTTATTTCTTTGATGCAAAATGCCCAATAAGGGTCTAGACCATAATGACAAGGACATAGGCTCGTAACTCAACCCAAAAAGCACACAATGGGTGTTTTGACCTAGAAACAAAATAAATAAATAAAGCATGAAACGCATGGTAGTGAATACATTTTCTTTTACAAATAATTTCCTTTTTCTTTCTTTTGGAAAATACATTACATTATGACTCAAATACAATTATGAAGACCGACACTAATTACATTCTCAATGTATTATAAATCTGATACCTTGTTATTTGATCTTGCCTAAATTTATATCTTGTTATCTAATCTTGCCTTGTAGATTCCCGTAATAGTAAAAAGTCTAGTTTCAAAAGGTCAAATGTTATGCAACCAACTCACAAAATAGAAGAAAAGATAGATCAACGACTTCAAAATTAGCCTCTTCGAGGGGGAAACCTCCTTTACATTACACACATGAATAATTCTTGAATGATGCAAATGACACAACCATTAGAGACGAAACAACAATAATAATGTAAGGGCACAACAATAAGAATAATGGGCTTCTATGGGACACAATAATAACAATATGGGGACTACATGGGCACACTAATACAATAAGGGGATCGCACTAATAACAATAAGGGGCTACACTAGTAGTATAGGTACCTAATGTGCCCCTATCCTTCAAAAGTGTTGTCCTCAATGCTTGAGTAGTTTTGGACACTTCTATATAAAATTATCATCCTCCCATGCATAATCTTGAGCGGTTAAGTTCTTCCACTTGATGAGATACTCTGAAATTGGTAGATTTCATAACTGTTGTGTTCTTATTTCAATGACTACTTTAAGTTCCAATATGATTTTTCATTCCTCATCAAGTTCCGACAATATTGTTTGAACTAGGAGCTTGTCACCTATAACCTTCTTTAAGCATGAAACATGGAGAACTGGATGCACTCGGGAAGATGCAGGAAGCTCCAATTTGTATGCCATAGTACCAATCTTTTGCAACACCTTGTAAGGACCATAGTACTTTGGTGACAATTTATTATCCTTCTTATCTTTCTTGAGGGACATTTATTTGTATGGTTGTATCCGTAAAAATACCCAGTCACCTACATCAACACTTCTTTCGTTGCAATGTTGATCCGTCTGTTATTTCATTTGATTTTGTGCCAAAGTAAGGTTATCCTTTACGGGTTGGAGAACATTTTTGTTGATGCTTGATGTGATCTTCCATTGCTTGAACCTTAGAATTTTCTCTTAAAGATGATGCCATGGATGGTGTATGATATCCATAAAGTGCCATAAATGGGGTCATTTTTTCTGCAGTATGGAAGGAAGTGTTATACCACCATTTAGCTAGAGGCAACCACTTGACCCCATTGTGTTTGTTTATCATATACAAAGCAACGAAGATATCCTTCCAAACCTTTTTCCACTATCTTCGTTTGTCCATCTTGTTCGAAAAAAATATATATATGACAGAGAAATGCAAGACATATAATATGCGGAAAAACACAAACACATAAAACTAGAGAGACACAGATATACGTGGTTCACCCAGTTTGGGCTACATCCACCTTGAACAACCAGTCCTTCCTTTCTATTATCTAGCAAAATGAAGAGACACAACCTACAACAGATCCACTGTAATATCCTTTGTTTTCTCTCACAGCCTCACCTCTCTATTTCTCAGTTGGAGAATACACACTTATTACACAGCCTCAGTACAATACCCTCATACAAAGAGAGGGGTTGCCTTCTAGGGAAAAAACCCTAAACTAGACATAAGTTCTACTGTCAGATCATCCACCTAATGAACGGCTCAGATTGACTAGAAATTACTATATTTTTAGAAGGCAATTTTACATCTGTTTTTAGCTTTGGGGGTGCTACCCCCGAAACCCCCGTCAGGGGACCAATGGCCCTCTGACCCCCCCGCCAAGGGGGATTAGCCCCCCCGTGGGAGTCATTATTTAGCAAATGAAGCAGCGGTGGATTTGCTACAATCATTCTCTAAGTGGGAGATTGTTGGGTGTGGAGCATGATTATTTAGAGGTCTTTGTTTTAGCTGGATGTATACTTTAGGAAGATTGTACACCCCTCCACGCGGGGAGGTGCGGGGGGATTAGCCCCCCCGGACCCTAGTGGGGGGGGCCAAGTACCCCCGCACCTCCCCGCGTGGAGGGGTGTACAATCTTCCTAAGGTATACATCTAGCTAAAACAAAGACCTCTAAATAATCATGCTCCACACCCAACAATCTCCCACTTGGAGAATGATTGTAGCAACTCCACCGCTGCTTCATTTGCTGAAAAATGACTCCTCTTTGGACCTGGTTGTTTCTCATCTTCATCGTCATCCTTGAAGACCAATTGAAACTAAGCATATTTTCAGTTTCTCCCTGGTTGCAACTTTTGTTAGCATATATGCAGGATTCTGACTAGTGTGTATCTTTTCCAGCTTCAACTCTCTATCTTCCAACACTAATCATATGAAATGGTACTTGAGCTGTATGTGCTTAGTCCTGAAATGAAATGCTGAGTTCTTTGCGAGATGAATGGCACTTTGGCTATCACTGTATAACGTGCCCATATCATGCTTCTTACCCAATTCATCCATAAATCTTTGTAACCAAATCATTTCTTTACTAGCCTCTGTAGCAGCAACATACTCTGCTTCTGTTGTTGAAAGTGCAACAACACTTTGGATTTTTGAAATCCAACTGACAGCTATTCCACCTACAGTAAATACATATCCTATAGTGCTCCTCCTGTTATCTTTGTCACCTGCCATATCTGCATCAACATATCCCTGTAAAGAAATGTTTGAACCACCAAAGCATAATGCTTGATTTATGGTACCTCTCAAATATCTGAGAATCCATTTCACTTGCATCTAATGTTCTTTTCCTGGATTACTTATATACCTACGTACAACTCCCACTGCATCTGCAATATCAGGCCTTGTGTAGACCATTGCATACATTAAGCTTTCAACTGCTGATGCATATGGAACTTTAGACATATAATCCATGTCTTCTTGGGTCTTTGGGCACATCTCCTTACTAAGTTTGAAATGGTTAGAAAAAGGTGTATTTACTATTTTTTCATTGTGCATATTAAATCTTTTCAACACCTTTTGTATGTACTCATTCTGAGACAATGTTAATTTGTGATTTTTCCTGTCTCTAGTTATTCTCATACCAAGGATTTGTTTTTGCAGCTCCCAAATCCTTCATTGCAAATGAATTGGCCAATTTTATTTTGAGACATTTATTTCCTGCATGTTAAGACCTACAACAAGCATGTCATCTACATACAATAACAATATAATATAGCTGCATCATTTGCTTTTCAGATAAACAATGATCAGAGTGACATATAGTATAACCTGGTTCAGACATAAACTAGGTCAAATTTTAGATACACTGCCCTTGGAGCCTTTTTAAGCCATACATCTCTTCTTCACCTGCAACAGTTTCTCCTCCCTTTTACCTCATATCCTTGTGGCTGCTGCATATATATCTCTTCCTCCAAATCCCCATGGAGAAAGGTTGTCTTTACATCTAACTGCTCAAGATGAAAATCTTCAACTTCTACTAGACTTAAAATAGCTCCGATTGAAGTCATTTTAACAACAGGAGAAATATTTCATCAAAATCAATACCTTTCTTCTATGCAAACCCCTTCACCACAAGTCTAGCTTTGTACATCTGTTTTCCTCCATCTTCTTCCTTCAGCCTATAAACCCATTTATTTTGCAATGTAGTTTTACCTGCAGGCAGCCTGACTAAGTCCCAAGTCTGGTTATGCATTAAGGAGTCCATCTCTTCTTCCATGACTAGCTCTCACTTCTTCCTGCTTTCAACCTGCATTGCTTCTTCATAACATTTAGGTTCACCAGAATCAGTCAACAATAAATAATATAATGAAGGAGAGTATCATTTAGGGGGTATACTTATCCTAGTAGATCTTGTAACACCACTTTCAAGTGTCTGGGGTGCCTGTTGTTGTTGTGGTCGTTGATTATTATTATTTTCAGGCACCTTTACTTTTTCAGTGATCCCATCAAGAACTGTGTATTTCTTGTTTTCTTTTTCATGTTTCTTTTCTTGCAACTGATTCTTATACAAGACCTTTTCATTGAATATTACATCTCTGCTCCTAATGATTTTGTGATTTTCATAATCATATAAGCGATAACCAAAATCATTAACACCATATCCAATAAAGGTACATTTCTTTGACTTTGCTTCAAGCTTTGTTCTATTTTCTTTATCAATATGGACAAAGGTCTCACAACCAAAAGGCTTTAAAATAGAGTAATTTACCTTTTTACCTGTCCATGCTTCCTCTGGAACACCACCATCCAAGGAACTTGAAGGCCCTCTGTTTATTAGGTAAACAACAGTATCTACAGCATCTGCCCAAAACTGTAAAGGCAATCCTGCATGCAATCTCATGCACCT
>APFE030243457.1:35350-55138 GCA_000404065.3 Pinus taeda
ACTTCAATTTCTTTCCTGTCTCAATCTCAACCAAAGCTTTCCATTTCTTGAAAGTATCAAATACATCAGATTTATTCTGAATACAATAAATCCAAGTTTTTCTAGTTGCATCACCAATAAAAGTAACATAATAATGAGAGCCGCCGAGAGATGATACCTGAGCAGGTCCCCACACATCTGTATGCACAAGCTCTAATTTTTCGCTCTTCTTTTCTTTTCCAACTCTGAGAAATCTGACTCTCTTTTGTTTTCCATAAATGCAATTCTCACAGAAGTCCAAATCAACATTCTTCAAACCCGACAACAAATTCCTGGAGTGAAGAATCTTCATCCCCTTCTCACTCATGTGTCCGAGCCTATGATGCCATAATGCTGCATCTGCTCCTTTGGAAGTTAAAGCATTAACATCGTTAGAAATACCATTGCATAAATACAATGTACCAATATTTTCGCCTTTTGCTATTACCAGGGCTCCTTCGGTGACCTTCCAAGCTTTATTTGTGAGAGTTGTCACACAACCTTCACCGCGTGACTGCGTTGTTGAAATAAGATTTTTCTTCAGATGTGGAACATGCCTTACCTCCTTTAGTAGCCATTGGTTTCCATTCTGTTGTTTTACAAGAACCTTACCCATTCCAACAATTTTACAGGGTTTATCATCACCCAAATAGACCTGTACAAAATCTCCTTGAACATAGTCATGAAAATATTTCTTATCAGGTGTGGCATGGAATGAGGCCCCTGAATCTACCACCCAGGAATTAGTAATATTTTTGAAAGAAAGAATCAAAGCATCTTGTAACACCTCACCTGTCACATTTACTCCATGATTGTTTTCTTGTTGTGCATCTCCTTATTTTCCCTTCCGAGATCTACAGTCTTTCTTTAGGTGTCATTTCTTTCCGCATTTCCAACACACTATCCCCGATTTGGACTTGGATCTGCCTTTCCTTGATTTACTGCGATATCCTAAGCTCTTTCCTCTCTCCATTCTTCTTCCCCTGGACTTTGCAATCAAAGCATTACCCAATGTCTCACCGGAGCTTTTCCGTCGCATTTCCTCGCTAAGGATAGCACTGATAACATCATCAAACTTTAAAGTACTAGATCTAGAAACAAAGTTACTAATGGCCATTACTAAACCATTCCAACTTTCTGGCAATGAGCACAAGAATAACAGAGCTCTAACTTCATCATCAAAGTTTACCCCTACAGAACTTAACTGACTTGTAACTGTATTAAAATCATTTAAATGATTTGCATGAGATCCACCTTCCGACATCTTCATATTATATAACTGTTTCATAAGAAATACCTTGTTTGAGGCTGAGGGTTTTTCATATAGCTTCGCCAACGCCTGAATCAAACCCTCTATCGTTGTTTCCTTCGAAATGTTGAAGGCGACCGACACTGCGAGGCACAACCGTACTATTCCGAGTGCCTTTTTATCGAGAATGTTCCATTCTACATCTGTCATAGCTGTCGGCTTCTTTTCTTTTATGCTCAATGGTAGGTACAAATCTTTTTGATATATATAATCTTCCATCTGCATCTTCCATAGCGGGAAGTTTTGGTTGTTAAATTTATCGACCCTGAACTTACCACCTTCTGCCATTTCTCCCACTCGAACAAGGAACCCTTCTTCCCTGCGAGTTTATCAGCCAAATAGACCTTTGGCTCTGATACCAGTTGTTAGAAAAAATTATATATATGACAGAGAAATCCAGGACATATAATATGTGGAAAAACACAAACACATAAAACCAGAGAGACACAGATATACGTGGTTCACCCAGTTTGGGCTACGTACACCTCGAACAACCAGTCCTTCCTTTCTATTATCTAGCAAAACGAAGAGACACAACCTATAGAAGATCTGTTGTAATATCCTTTGTTTTCTCTCATAGTCTCACCTCTCTGTTTCTCGCTCGGAGAATACACACTTATTACACAGCCTCAATACAATACCCTCATACAAAGAGAGGGGTTTCCTTCTAGGGAAAAAAACCTTAAACTAAACATAAGTTCTACCATCAGATCATCCGCCTAATGAATGGCCCATATTGACTAGAAAATACTATATTTTTACAAGGCAATTTTACATCTGTTTTTAGCTTCGGGGGCGCTACCCCCAACACCCCTGCCAGGGGACTGCTGGCCCCTGGACCCCCCAACCAGGGGGGATTAGCCCCCCTGGACCCCCATAGGGGGGGACAAATTCCCCCCGCACCACCCCACGTGGAGGGGTGTACAATCTTCCTGGGGTATACATCCAACTGAAACAAAGACCTCTAAATAATCATGCTCCACACCCAACACATCTATTTTGAGAGTTTGAGGAGTGGTAATTCTTGCCAATGCACTACAAGATATGGTTAGATTCATTTCTTCTTTCTCCGGGGTTGGTTCCTAGTGTATATCCTCTTCTTTTAACATTTCTTGATCCCTTTCTTCCTTCTATTCACAATCTATGTAAAATAATTTCTTCTCAGCACACTTATGACCTTTAGTGTATTTTCTATCACAATTGTAACAAAGCCCTTTTTCTCTTTTTTCTTCTGATTGTTGTAGTGTCAACCTTGTAGGTTTTGGAAGGCTAGGAGCAAAAAAACTTCCATCTTTATAGTTGTGAGTGGTATGATTCCTTGTTTCCTAATTTTTCTTTCAATTGTTCTTGCCAACCCAAATGCCTTCTCCAATGAATCAGGTTCCCAAAGACTAACTTCATGTTGAATGTTATCATTTAAAGTCCCTATAAAGACATCAATCCTTTGCTTCTCTGGAATATAATTTACCCTTCTATTCAAGTTTTGGAAGTCCTCAATGTGCTCTTCCCTTGAAGATTTATCAATTGGCTAAAGCAGGTGTTTCTCTCTTTATCCCCATAACGTGCTATCATTTCCTCAATGAAAATTGACCAAGTGACACATGGTTTATGAGAACAAAGCCCTTTATACCATACAAACTAATTTGGTTCTAAATATAAATATGCAATATGTACCTTTTGTAATAGTTGCACATCATGTAGATTAAAACACTGGTCCATATGTAGTATGTAGTATCCAAGTTACTGGATCCTTGCCATCAAACTTCCTCATGTCTCTTTTTCTTGCTTTCAGGATCTTAATATTGAAACAACTATAACTCTATAATTTTAGATCTCCAATTTCTAAAAGTGCGGCCTATGGTATCCCTCTGCTTCCTCTTTCTAACCCCACAAGTTTGATCAAGATTGGATTTTCCAAGAAAGAGTTATACCCAATCTCCAACAATGACCTGATTATAGACATGTTCAGTAGAGTGAACTTGTACAAAGTGCCTCGTATCATTGTTTAGACCTTAGGCCCTGCCCTGAAAATGTTATCCAACAAACTACATCCCGTCCTCTTTTTGTCAATTTTTACGAAATTTGAATCTGATGCTCAAAGAGAAAGTTATGACGATTTTCCCAAGGTCACGTGTTTGAGATGGAATTCAGGATCCTGCAAAAACCCTAACTTCCTTAGTCCATATCTCAGAAAATATAGTCCAAAATGGTCTGACATTTGGACACGACGTTCATCATGATTTTGTCTCAAATGAGTTTTGTTTTCAGCTTCTGAAGCTTCGTAGAAAAAATTTATAGCGAAAATTCCACGATGACCTATTTAAAGTAGCGAAACCATAGAATCCAAAGCTCTGATACCAAATGTTATGCAACCAACTCAGTAAATAGAAGAAACAATATATCAACGAATTCAAAATCAACCTCTTCGAGGGAGAAACCTCTTTTAGATTACACAAATGAATAATTCTTGGATGGTACAAATGACACAACCTTATTTCTATATATAGGAGTCTAAGGAGTCATAGTATAATCAGAGACGACAAAACAATAATAATGTAAGGGCACAACAATGAGAATAATGGGCTTCTATGGGGCACAATAATAACAATATGGGGACTACATGGGCACAACAATACAATAAAGGGGTTGCACTAATAACAATAAGGGACTACACTAGTATTGTTTTATAGTTCAACGATCATTGCAATGGACGTCAAATTTCAGCACCAATGTGTATTAACGACACTAAATCATTTACAGGCAAGGTTGATACCAAAGGACCTTTACTAGTGGGAATCTTAAGAACATCAGCCTTACAGACTTAGCTTCCAACGCTTATGTAACACTGAAGAAATAAAATGAGATAATTCAAGAGCTAGTCAACCAACATGGCCATTGGAATTATTACAAAGTGTGGAAATAATGTCAATGAGCATATTGAAATTGGAGCTAACAGATTGGCTATCTAAAGGATTCCAATTAAATGTCACATTTAGAGGCTTAGAGTAGACGTTAGGAATTTGTGAGCTTGTCATTGTAAATGATAATGTTGTTTAAAAATGGTATTATGAATTCAAAAAATCTTAGAGAGGAAACAAAGAAACACATATATATTTGAAACATAACAAAATTCAATTGTCTATATTTTGAGATGGAAAAATACAAAGCAATTATATTATCAGTTGAGTTACATCCCTAAAGCTGAAATATTCACAACATATTTCAGGGGTTTGAATGTTGACCATATAATGAGAGACATTTGTATTGCAAAATTTGGTAACTGATAAGAATATGGGGTTTTAAGTTCACTGGTTCAACCTTTAGCCAAGCACACAAGAGAAAGAAAAAGGAAAGAAATAAATCATATTAGTGGTTTAAATATCGTTGAAATCTGTCAATTAAGTAATGAAAGATTTTTTAGAGTATGTTGGCAAAAAAAGTGGTAGAAAAGCCATATTTTTCTAGATTAACCAAATGTAACAGTGAAAAGCAAGCAGATTCAGCTTAAATAAAATGCTCTATTGGCTATAGAGCTGACCTACAACCCACACGATGTTCAATAGGAATTTGGGGTGTAGCATGGTACTCTTGTGGGAAATGATGCCATTGATGATGTAAAACATACGGGGAAAAAGGTTGATGGTCTCGTATGGACATTTTTTTTTTATGAAATTTTCCCTATATGTGTTTTGAAATACTTTGTTGAGTTCTCCCAAATGTTTGAATTAATACTAACTGAGATCCAGTGTTGAGCCAACATTATTATTCTAATCCTTCATTCCTCAATTCTTTAGAGAATATAATTAAGAAGTATTGTAAATCACTGATCCATTGCAATGATCGAAGTAAATCCCTTCAAAGATATGAAGGTTTGTAGTTTAAATACCACTCTGGTAGTTTGGTTGTACCAGTGGAGTTTAATCTTGACAAAAAGACAAACCCACCAGTAATCAAAGCTTGAAGTACAAGAAAATGCTTGAAGTGTGGGCATTTCATAGATTCAACATAGGATAAGATATATTATGCATGTCGTTGTGAAACATGCTAGCCTTATTTCTATTTTATGTCACATTGGAATGAAATTAACCCACTGAGGGCACTTCAAAACTTCTGGTATTACACTGAAATAGCTTGAATGAAAGGTTCAACAAAATGTTCAAAACACTGCATTTTTTAAAAATTTTGAAACTTGTGGTATAGGGTTTTATCATAATGAATTGTATTATTTCTAAATATTTAAAAATTGTCGCATAGGCTTATCTACAATAACTGTGTTAAATATCAGGGTTTGAAGGATAGTGTCAGTGAAAGTAGTATATGCCTACAACAATCAATCTACAATGCATTTGCAATTTGCTCCCAGCTTATTGCCTAAACCTCAATCAGTGTGAAAATACCTAAATATTGACTGTGGGACTTGGTGAAAAAGTATCAGAAGCAAGTAGAACTTGGCTACGGTGATATCCCCAATATTTCATATTGCCTGCAAAGGTTTTCCTAACTTAGCATGATAAGCTTGACAATGTTTTTTCTCTTTTTCTTTTATTAATGGTGCTAGGCGCCTCATTTCACAACAATGCCATTCCCTCTTTTGCACAACAATGTCATCCTCTATTTTGTAGATTGATTGCATTACAGGGATGATTATTTGTATTCCACCTATATAAAACACAACCAGGTTTGGATTTTGTAAAAGAAGTTGGAGAAATAATTTGAAATTGTGAATGGATCCAATATTATAGGTCTCCATTACCTATATTCTACTATTCACACACACACTATATATATCTACCTATATTATTTATTCACATAGTATATATATTATATATATATATATAAATATATATATATATATATATATATATATATATATATACATTTACATGCTATGGAAATAAAGCCCTGTGGTTTTAAGATGTTTGACTGCGATAGAAAACTCCTCAGGCAATGGTGATTATGAAGATGTCTAATAATCTTTGTTTAATCATTTACCCTCGCACAACTCTTAATAGAACAAGAAAAAAAATAAAAATAAAAATTAATGAATGATTCATCTTCTTTAATTCAGGAAACTTCATAAGATTGTGTCCATATGTAATAAATTCCCGAGGCAACCCTAAACTTGTTTGACTCTAATCTCTAGTTAGAATACTGGAAACTTATCTAGGGATATCAACATTATATAATTGTCCCGATTTCCTCTATTCTCACAATTCTGTCAATGATTTGGAATGATTTGGATTCTATTCCTGGGTAGTTTACAGTTCTCCAATACCATTATGAATTTTGATTATTAGTTTAAAACAAAGATTCTCCATAGGTAAGCCTCCAAATATGAGTTAAAATTCACACCTGTAAAAGCATGCAAATTTTGTTTTGCATTCTTGGAAGGAATATCTCTAAATGTGTCGATACTGTGCGATTCCATCACAGATCTTGTATTAATGTAAGAGTTTCCAATCTACATCATCGCAAATCAAATCCATCGGTCACCATTGATCACAAGATATCTTTTATCCGAAAATAGAGTAAGCATTATCACGGCTAGAACCAACAAGTACGGTATTTGGAATAACTCATATAGGACTTGCATTATGATGACAAGGATGTTTTAAGAAAATTAATCATTTAACTATGATTAGGTTTAATTTAGATTAATGTTAGTTTTAATGTTAGATGGAAAAATTAATGAAGTTTATTATTTATATTTTTTTTATTAGGAATGGTATTAAGTATTAGATTTTTTTCGTTCTATCTTATATTAGTTTGTTTTAGACTAAATTTGTTTCTTAATTTAAAAATACGAATTGAATTTCATTATTTTTTATTAATACTTAAAATTATTTATCTGTAATATGATTGGTTCAAGTCTTGTTATTTTGGGTATTGTTGTCACTACTACATGTGTTATTGGTCACTCATCATATCACTACCACAAAATACTAGAAGCTTCTAACGTATATCTTAGCCACCCATTAGTAGACCATGACATGCTTACCCATGTCTTCATTCTTGATCTCTCTGCATTCATCTGTTTTGCTAACCCATTGCAAATCTGGGGCTTCGGTTTGTGAATATATTTTAAATTGAACAAATTTTGGTTTGTATAATCTAGCCATGGACATCGAGAGAAAAGAAAAATAATAAAATGAAGATAAGCTTGGAAATTGAGATATGGAGGACCAAAATGATATTGAGGAAGTGCGCAAGAGTGGAGAATGTGGGGAAATGGATGGAAAAGGGAACTGTTACTCGCTCTATTGTTGTAGGATGTTGTTGTTGGTCACATGTGCCACATTCAATAGGCTAAAAAACCTTCCAAAAAATCTAATAAATAGTCTACACTTATCCAATGCCTTTGCTTACCAAAACGCTGGAAAACTTCTCATCTTCCACTTACTCACCTCCAACCATTTTGCAATGACTTTGTCCTCACGCATCTAGTCTTATTATATTAATTGGTGTTACTTGTTTTTATTTATTTAAAATGAAATAAATTTTTAACAAAATAAATTAAATTATAGTAAAAATTATATAATTTATTCAATTCAAACAACAAATAACCAAGTAAATAAAGCAACTCTATTTTTAATATTCATATATTTTTTAAGGAACATATTCAGCATATAAAATATATCTATCTATACTCACAAAGAAAATCTAAAACATTCTAGACAATCTTATCAATAAAAAAAACCATTATCGCTACCATATGATATTATTATTGACATTGGGTAGGATTATATTCTCCACCACATCATTGCAGAATTACAATTAACAAAATACCTCAATATATCAATCAATAAAACCTAAATTTACTGGATTCTAAACTTTAACATGAACTTAACTATATTTAAACTAAGTGACACACACTAACTACTATATAATATGTTAGCACTCCATAAATTCTCAGGCTGTAAAGGAATTGCAGAGGTAACCAAAAAACCACTTTTAAGTTTAAAAGCTAGCCCATCTAAACTCAGAGAGGGATCTCTCTGCCAGATTTAACTTTGTTGCTTTAGGATTTGAGGCTAGATGTAAGGTTTAAAATTTGGTCTTTTGAATTGTTTGGTTGAAATTGCAGAGAAAGGCCATTGTGTAAATGGAGTCAAAGGTCTTAGGGTGATCATATTCAAAAATATCAAAATAGATGTAAGAGGCAAGGGAGGAAGGCTATTGGATCTTCGTATCTTGATGGAGTGATTGAGATGAAAAGTTTAAGCTTCAATTAAAAATAGAGTAGTTAAGAATTCTATACTTAATTGGACGTTAAAATTTTCCTCTCTATCACTCCATTGAGCTACAAAGATCCAGTAGCCTGCTGACCTTGCCTTGTTACATATGTTTTGATATTTTTGCATCTGATCACCCTAAGGCATTTGAATCAATTTGCACAATGGCCTTTCTTTGCAATTTCAACCAAACAATTCAAAAGACCAAATTTTAAACCTTACATCTACCCTAAAATCCTAAAGCAACAAAGCTAAATATGACAGAGAGATCCCTCTCTGAGTTTAGAAGGGCTTGCTTCTAAACTTAAAAGTGGTTTTTTGGTTACCTCTACAATTCCTTTACAACTTGAGAAATTATGGAGTGCTAACATTATGGCGACCATACTACGGAAGAACATATTTCACGGAAATTTATTTTTCCTTGGTAAAGATTTCATTAGACCTTAAAGCTATTTCAAGTTTGTGGCCTTGAAATAGATTTGTTTCAGGTTGTTTTCCACTTTAAAGTTGTATATTTTTTATCTGTGAATACTCAATAGTAGATCTAGCTCCTAAAAGAATATACACCAGAGCTAATCCAGATCCAAATCCACCGAAAATTGTAGATAATCCAGAAAAAATTAATTAGAAAGAAAAGTGTGTCTAAGAGTGAATCAAGTGAAGGTCCTCTGCCTAAGTTTAATTCCCTTCCTAGAATTGTGTAACTTTAGAAGATATAGAATTTGATTTATCTTTTTAACATAGTCTTTTTAGAAGTAAATTTGACAGCTTTGTGCCTAAAACTGTGATTGACTAAAGCCTGCTAAAACCCTATAAATCAAATTATGTTGATGATGAACTCAAACAATTTGAAAAGCTTGAAGCTCTAGTAATCCAGTTAGATCAGGTTGTGCATAAATCCCTGATCCATCAGTCACCTAAATCCTCAACTTCTTCTTCTACCGCTTCATCCCCAACCCCACCAAAAATTACACCTAGTATTTCTATCCCACTAGAAATTCCTCCCATTTCTACTTCTCCTTTAATAACTTCCCTCATTACTACAATACGTACTTCCACTACTACTACACCAACTCAACAGAGTTCTGATTCACCTCCTTTAATCCCTCCCACATACACACCTATTATAATTTCATCATCTTCTCATTCTCATTTACCAATCATGGCAGCTCATTATACCCTCTTTGTTATAGCTCCAAATCTCACTCTTGAGGTTTGTGATGCTGCCCTCATGGCCTAGGGCAACCCCTCCTTCCAGACCTGGTCCCAAATTTAAAAAACAATATTTTATTCCCTATACGCGACATTGCCCTGAGCTAAACGCGTGTATACGTGGGTCTGTGTATACCCAACCTGCGTATATGTTTAAAAACACTTAAAAAAATAAATCTCCTTAATTTCGGGCGGAGATCACGGGTCTTACCTGTTGATTACCTGTTAGTGCCCGTGGCCCAACTGTTCCCAACGAATTCCCAACTAAAAAACTACTTTGGGATAATTATAAAAAGGCTTCTATGGGAAGGCCAAAGGGAGGAGAGAAGAGAGAGAAAGATTACTATGCTGAGATTTCCCTGACCAAGTCTGAAGATCCTTGTGCCTCCTGCACTTCCCCCATTCTACAGGAAACCTTCGTTTCCTTGTGTGTGTTGATGATTTCATACTACTTGAGATATCATGGAGTAAGTCATGGAAGGAGTTTGTTAAAGGCTTGAGACTGGACAAATCCGGGAGACGGTTCCGCTTGGAGCCTGCGAAAGGACGAATCAGGTGAAATTATTCCTTTTCTGTACTTTATTTGTCTATAATAAAAGAAACACATGTCTTTGTTCCTGATATAGATCTTCTTCATGTTATGATATTCATATTATGATTGATATGTGAATGATTGTTTAATTGCATAACTAACTACCTTTCCTTATAATATGAAGATGGTTTCTTTATGATGTTTAGTCCATATACTGCTGTACTTTCTTGAATTGATTATTTTGCAGGTCAAAGGAGCAAAGGAACTCTAAGAAGGGTTTGGACCTTGGAAGGCTCTTCTCAAACGTAGGACCTCAGGTATGCCCCCTATCGTAGAGTTTGCTTATAGTAGTATTATGACTGTATGAAATGTGTGTTTCTTTGCATAGACAACCTCCAGTCTGCTAGGGTATTCACCCAAGACCCTAGGGGAGTTTATCCCACAACAGAATTGGCGACTCAGCTGTCTGTTTATCTTCTGTTACTATGTAGTCAGTGCCTGAATTGTGAGTTTTGATCAATTTTTTCCAGATTTTTTTTTTGTTTTTCTTGGAAGCTTTTTTATACGCTGGTTTCTCTATTTACAGAAGCGTATATATGCATCTTTCCTTAAGTGAACCTGCGTATACGCATGTTTCCTTAATCCAAGTCGCGTATACACGCATCTGTGTGCAAACACAGTCACGTATATCTTTAATTTTCAAGATTTTTAAAATTTATTTGTTTTTGGAAGATAGTATGCTGGTCTGATTCAGTTTGGAACAATCATTGTTCTGTCACAGTCTTTAGTTTTACAGCAAGCGTCTTGTTTCGAATTCTCTCTGATTGTGAAAAGGTTTGTCTTGTTCGTTTTTCTTGCAAACGTCATTTATTTTTGCTTAAGCACACAAGGTTTCTCGCAAGGAATCTTGGCTGCTCTGTGTATTCAGGGCAGAAAGATTGATTTCGATCTTTGTGTTGATTTTTGTCTTAATGACTTTTTGGTTTTCATGTTTGAACTATTTTTATGACCATCTGCTTTTCTTGCTTTCTGAAAGTCGTTTGTTCACGCTTTCTTGAAAGTTGTCTTTTCAATCTTTTCGTTTCCATTTTCAAGCTCGTCTCGCTGCTTGTTGATTGTTAAAAGCATTTCAAAGCACCTTTTTTGTTGAGTTCCCACTTGTTTTGTGTCGGAAGCTCACAAAGTGCTTCATTGCCTATTTTTCGGTCATCAAGTTTTAGTCTTGTTAGAACATTTTTGAAAAGTCATTTTGAGTTGCTTTTGAAGGAAACTTATTGAAACTTTGTTTTGCTTTCTTGAACTTTGTTTTGATTGAGTTTTCCTTTTTGTTTAGTGAAAGTGCCTACTTGTCTATCTTCATCTTGCTTTTAGTGCTTAGAAGAAATAAGCAACGAAAACTTTTATTCCATTTAAACATTTAAGTGGCAAATCTAAAATCGATAAACAAGCAACTTTCATCTTTTGATTTAAGAGTAGTTTTGAATTTTGCATCGGCATGTGCTTGTTGCATTAGGATTAGTTTGTGCATTTTTCTAGGCATTTATAGTTTTGTTAGCTTTTATGAGTGTGAAGTTTGAAGAAAAGAAAAGAAAAAGTTGTACTTTTATTTGAAGTTCCTATGAACCCTATAGAAATTTCTTTTCATCGAAAAATGAAAACAAGTGCATTTGCATGTAGTTAGGTTTTTATTAATTTATTTTGCATCAAAACACCACCAGTTTCACTTCCGTTATCCCTTGACTTAAATAACAGCCCATTAAAATCAAGCGCTAATTTAAAATATACTAGAACTTTATATTTGTCGAGTTAGATAGATCAACAAGTTTTAGGATATTTTAGGGCCTTGGATTAGGTGTGTGGAGAGTTAACTCTCCAAGGCCATTTTAAACTGTCAAACATAGGAGTCTGAATAGTGAGTGAAAATCCAATAGCGTTAGGAATACTAGTAAAGCTCCAGATCTGGGAGTTAAGCACGAGGGTCTGTAAAGACAGGGAAGAGAGATACCCCCTCTCCTACTTGTCCGAACTTACCTCACGACTGTTCTGCCTGGATTCTGATACGAGTTGGTAACCTTAGTTGCTACTCCTAGGGATCTACACAAGTGGTTACAGAGGGGAATCCCGTGGCGCCTGAGGTCGACGTTGTATCACTCTCAACGGTACTACTGGAGGGCACCCTAGTGAAGCTTGGTGGCTTGCACCGGCGCAGGCTGTTGTTAGGAGGTCATCATAACTTCCTCTATTACCTTCGCTGATAGGACTGGGCCATCATTATCCCAGACTATCTTCGGAAGGCCCCTTACTTCACTTTCTCGTATTTTGGTGTCTGATCCTAGTCACCCGGAGCGGAAATACTTGGAAGTTGTTTGACTGGCTGATATCTTTAGGGACTTTATAGTGTGTGCTCTGTGCTCCTAGTTGGCCTAGCTTTCAATTTTTGAGCCTTTAGTTAGATCTTAACAAAAAATTCAAAGTGGCTGACCGATCGCCTAGACGGTCTCGAAGACTTCGTGGTCTTTCACCACCAAGTTCAGAGCCTTCACCTAGAAGGCGCAGAGGTAATACTGCCGGTGGATTTCATCCCATAGTAGCTGACGCATCGGGGATTGATCCTCCCCTTCGGGGCATCAGTGCTCAAGATAGACTTGGTACTTCCACAGGACAAGAGAGAAATACTCCAGTACTTTCTCGAGTTCTCTTTCGAATGCAAGATAACGTAGAGGTAGAAGAACTCTCAGAGTCGTTAGCGGCTCTGAATTCTCCCCTACCTCCTAGTCATCCAGAAGTATTACAATACGTTGGGTCTCCAACGCATCGACTGTCAAGTCCAGGTAACATAACGCACTTACCATCGATGACCACTACTGGAAGCATGGCTTCTATTACAAGTGCTACGACTATGCAGACTCCAATATCGGTACAAGGGGGAGGAACTATTTCCATCCCCTCTGCTTCTTTATTCGGGTCTTTTGCTAGCACATCTTTAGTTGGTACTACCTCCATTCCTTCTAGAGTGGAAACTCCCAAACCAATGCTTTTAGTTCTGGATTTTTCCCATTCGGCACCCATTCACAGGGTATTCCGTCAGTTTCGTTTAGTGCCGCCACATCCATGATGGGTGGATCAGCTTCATTCTAGGGTTTTCCTTTTGGAAGTGGTCATATACCACATTCCAACCCAACAATTGGATCTATGCCTTTCTCTTATTTAGGACAAGGTAGAAATCCTTTTCAAGGTTGGACTAACCCTGCGGTTAGTAGTATGGGAATTTGGAATTTGTTTCTCGGCCAACAAGGGAATAGGCCATACTCCACGGTTAGTTCATTTCGAAGTATTCCTCCCCTAGCCTCTGCTTGGGATCCTTATCAGGGGTTGTCTGCTCCTTATAATCCTTTAGGAGGAAGCTACGCCGGTTATGGAGGTTTTGCGGCCGGAGTTGGTCAAACTACGAGTTATACTGGATCACAAGGCATGCCTTTTGGTTCAGCTGGTTCTGTAGGTTACTTCGGGCAGCCTGGTGCCTTCCAAAATCCAAGCCAATCATTTCAGAACTTTGGGAGTTTCACCCAGTCTGGGTGGAACCCCCAAGGTCCTCCTAGGCTTCCGTTTTTGGCAACTTTGAACTTGCCATACCTCACAAATTTAACAAACGATCCAATCAAATATAATCCGACCTGGCCTCTGGTCCCAACCAAACTCCCTTCGGACATTCCAAAATTCGAAGGGAAGAGCGGTGAGGACCCGGGCGACCATGTGACCACATTCCATTTGTGGTGCTCGTCAAACTCCCTTATTGATGATTTAGTTAGGTTGAGACTTTTTCAGCGCACCTTGACTGGTAATGCGGCCAAATGGTATATAGAGTTGCCAGGGGGCAGCTTTACTTCTTTTGCCGACTTAGCTAATATTTTCTTAAATCATTTCCAGTTGCCCATCCGTTATGATGTCAGAACTGAACTTCTGGCCAATTTTTGTCAAGACACGACAACTCACATTTCTGACCATATCCAGGAATGGAGACGGAGAAAGAGGCTCATTAAAGCTGAAATCCCTCCGGAGTACCATCTCAAATGGTTTTTGAAATCTTTACAACCTGAGATCTCTAAGGATTTGTCGATGTCCGGAGTTTAATCCGAGGAGCAAGCTATTTTTAGGGCCCAACAATTAGAATTGATCTACTCTCAGTCTGGGATCCTACAAAAATACTTGCCAGACGCTCCTGGGTCGAAGTTTGACATAGCCAAGTCGAAGCCAGGTCCCCATGGGGATGGTATCATTGGATCGGTAGACAGGAATGCGGTGAACTTGTTGAGCCAATTGCAGCAGTTGTCATTGCAAATTGCTTCAAACAACCAGGTCACATCGTCTACTACTTCGTCTTCCCAACCCTCTTCCATTAATGCCGTCCAATCTGATAACCGCAAAGGAAATCAAAATTCCAATGGGAAAAAGAAAGGACGAGGTAAGAAAAAGAATCAGCATGGGAAGGTTGACACAAATAAATTCGACAATAATGCTGGCGGGCATAGAAATGAGTCTAAAAAGAAAGTCAAGTTTCCATGCAAGTTGTGTAGTGGAGACCATTTAACTCATCTCTGCCCGAAGATTCAGGACGCTCAGCGCTTGTTAGGGCAACAAGGGGCTTCTAGTTCTCAAGCTGTGTTAACCAAATCTTTTCCCCAAGGGCAGCAATTGCTTGCTGGTGCGAGTTCAAATCCTGGTACCTCCTCAGGGGCCAGCCAAGAAGGGGAAAAATCATCGAACGTTTTCATGATGGGTTCTAATGTACATGTGGCTACTCGGTCACGTGATTACGATGAAGCTGAAACTTCCAAGGACAAAATAGCTCCCGGAAATACCGACCTTCATATTGAGCGACACCCTGTTGAGACTATACCATGGATATCGAAAGGTTTCGCTAAATGCGCAACTATCAATTCTAACGCTAGGGCCACCCGGAACTGGAGGATCTGGCCTAGAGTCCATGCACCATGTCCGCTTTAGAGGTTCTCTAGTCGTGTTCGGCTCAGCGAAGTGCTTTACTCTCGACAATTGGGGCAGTTGATCCAACCAACTCTTTAGTGTTCACTTTTGACATGTTAAATGTCAAAAAGTGACTCCCTCATCACATGGCTTTCCAGATAATGTCTACATACCGAAAGATTAATATTTTTCGCACTGTTATTGATAAGGGAGCTTCCACGTGCGTCATGTCGATGTATTGCTGGAAGGCCATTGGATCTCCTTCGACTGTTCCTTCACCTACCCTTCTAACTGCGTTTGATGGGCATTCTCACAAGCCGGATGGGATTATCTCGGCCTTTCCTATATGTGTTGGAGGAAAGGTCGTCAATGTTGAAGTAGAGGTCATAGATGCTAACCTAGACTATAATCTCCTCTTAGGAAGGAATTGGGTATACGAGATGGGTGCCGTCGTTTCGACTCTATTTCGTGTCATTTCCTTTCCTCATGAAGGGAAAATCGTTAAGGTTGATCAATTGGATTATTGTCTAGTTGATCCTCAAGCAACTTCTGACTCTACTGTCCCCTTAGTGGATAACCCTCACCCGCCTATGGAGAATCTAGGAGTTGGGATGTATTCCTCATTGATGGGTACCTTTGAGTTTCCCTCTCCTATCGCTCGAATCAATGTCGTTTCATCATCCAAGGAGTCTCCTCGAGAAGGGTTCTTCCAAACTCATTATTTTTCAGACCCTTGGACCTTTCCTTCACCTATGACCACATTAGCTGAAGGACAAGTAAATGGAATGGCATCCTCTATGTCTGTGGCTAAGCTTAGATATCACTCTATCATTAACTCCGCAAAGGACCACTCTGCTCCTTCTTCTGAAGAGGATTTTGAGGGTTATGTGGCCTTGGCTTGGGCCTTTGGTTCCACATCCGCCTTCGACTGCTTAGATACATTTTACCTTCTGAAAAAGAAATCCTCGAAGTGATGATGGGTGTAGATCGACCTTGGGAAGATTTACACCATCGTTCATATTTCCTTCCTCCATTGTAGGAAGTGGAAGCTAGGTTCTCCAAGCTATTCACTAGTGATGTTTGTAAGATATCGAATCCTTTGGCTCCAACACACTTTCGTGCCGAAGGTAATATGTCGGTGATCTCAGAAACGATATCTATAAACATCTCTAGGGACCCTAACGTGATTGAGAATCTCTTCATCGGAATCGAATGTTCCCCTGAAGAAGTACAAATTTACACCGAACTTTTCAAAGAATTTCGAGATGTATTTTCTTGGTATTATGAGGAAATTCCTGGCATTGATCCTTCTATATTTCAGCATGAGATCAAGACGTATGAAAACGCTAAGCCGGTTCGTCAAAGACTTCGACTGGTGAATCCTAGGAAAGCGACAACCATTAAAGCCGAAGTAGAGAAGTTGCTCAAGGCGGGTTTTATATACCCTGTTCCTCTTACCGATTGGGTTTCTAATCCAGTCCCTGTAGACAAAAATCAAGGAACAATATGAGTATGCATCGACTTTAGGGACTTAAACAAAGCTTGTCTGAAAGATAATTACCCCACGCTATTCATTGATCAGATTATTGATGAGTGTGTGGGTAATGAGATTTTTTCCTTCATGGATGGTTTTTCTGGTAATAATCAAATTTCTATTCGTCCTGAAGATCAACATAAGACGAATTTTATATGTCCCTGGGGTACCTTTGCATACAGAAATATGCCGTTTGGTCTCAGAAATGCTGGAGCCACTTTCCAGCGGGTCATGTCATATGCTTTCCAGGACATCAAACATATCATCGAAGCATACTTGGACGATCTCGCTGCTCGTTCTCGAAAAAGAACTGATCATCCCAGTCACCTTCGAATGGTTTTTGAGCGATGTCATTTTTATAAAATCCGGTTGAATCCAAACAAGTGCGTTTTCACGGTTACGTCCGGTCGGTTGTTAGGGCTCATCGTGTCAAATGAAGGGATTAGGGTTGATCCCTTCAAGGTAGAGGCGTTAGTCCAGTTGCCTCCCCCGTCCTCCATTCGACAACTTCAAAGTCTTCAAGGGAAGGCTAATTTCTTAAGACGGTTTATAGCAAACTATGCCGAGATCACAAAAGGGTTTATGTGTTTGCTCCGCAAAGGGGTTCCATTCATGTGGGACGACTTTGCGCAGCGGTCGTTTGATGCTTTGAAAAAGGCATTAGTCACTGCCCCACTTTTGAGTCCACGGGATTATGGTAGGGACTTCCTTTTATATCTCGCTGCAGTAGAATCAAACATTGGTAGGGACTTCATCGTTCAGGAAGATGATGCTCTCACAGAGCATGTGATTTATTACTTGAGTTGAGGCTTGATAGGTCCTGAACTTCGCTATTCTCTGGTTGAGAAGTTGGCCTTGGTAGCTGTCCACGTTGTCTAGCGGCTCCATCATTATATTCTGCTACGCAAAACTTTTGTCTTGGCAGAAGTCAATCTGTTTCAGTTTGTCCTCAGTAGGCGAGTGATTGGGGGAAAATATAATCGATGGATTGTCATTCTACAAGAATTTGATCTCGAGTTCTTGTCCGCCAAGTCCAAGAAGTCTATGGTTTTTGCCGAGCTAATTTCCAAGCTGCCTTGTGGAGAGGATACTGTTTACGAGGAAAGTTTTCTCGACAAACATTTATTCCTCATCTCTTCACTCGACCCTTGGTATGGAGATATCATTGTTTATCTACAGACTTCGAATTTTCCCTCTACTTTCTCTAAGGATGAACGTCGCAAATTACGTCACCTCGCTGAAAATTACGTCATCATTGGTGATACATGATATCGTCGGGGGGTTGATTCAATACTTCGGCGATGTTTAACCTTAGAGGAGGTAGAGTTTGTGCTAAATGATTGCCACAGTGGAGCTTGTGGTGGTCATCTATCAAGGCTTGCTACAACTCAGCGTATCTTGTGTGCCGACTATTTTTGGCCTTCGCTCTTCAAAGAGTGTGTTGAAGCGGTCAAACACTGTCACCCATGCCAAGTTTATACACGGAAGATGCACGCACATCCAGCTCCTCTTTTTCCCGTTGTCACTGTCGGTCCCTTTACTAAGTGGGGTATTGATTTTACGACTTGTCATCCGCCTTCAGCAGCGAATCACAAGTATATTATCGTGGCCATAGACTACTTCACGAAGTGGGTCGAGGCCATGCCCACTTATAAAAATGATAGTGAGACAGCGACATTGTTCCTTTTTAATTAGATTATCTCAAGGTTCGGCATCCCAAGAGAGATTGTCACTGACCATTGCAGTCATTTCCAGAATCAACTAATGTCCGAATTGGCTCTCAAACTAGGTTTCCGGCAAGAACATTCGTCTCCTTATTATCCTCAGGCCAATGGATAGGTCGAGGCATTAAACAAAAATCTTAAGACGATCCTGCAAAGGACAATTGATAAAAATAGATCCAATTGGCATCTTATGTTGTATCCGGTTCTATGGACATACCGAACCTCCGTCAAGACTGCTACAGGTTTTACACCTTTTCAGTTAGTTTATGGGTTTGAATCTATCTTTCCTATCAAATGTGAAATTCCATATCTTAAGTTAGCTATTGAGCTCCTTCCAGAGACCTGTCATCTCGAAGAGCACCTCCTTCACTTGGAGCATCTCGATGAGCAGTGTTGAGATGCAGCCACAGTAAATGACGCTCATAAGAAAAGGGTTAAAACCCAGTATGATAAAGTTGTCCGTCCTCGTGTCTTTTTTGAAGGTGACCTCGTCTTGGTCTAAGACCAAGATAAGGACACCTTGGGGGTAGGCAAATTCAAACCTATATGGTACAGTCCCTTCATAATTAAACGAGTTTTAACAAAAGGGTCATATGAGTTAATCGTTTTCGAAGGAAACAAATTGGCGGAACCCCGAAATGGGCTCTACCTTAAGAGGTAATTTGCTTAAGTAGCAGCTAGGCAATGGCTTCTTTGTACATTATGTATATTTGTACATATTTTTTCGAGAGTTTGTGATATCAACACTTTTCGGTCTGCTTTAGCAGGTGTTGATGGATGACTTGGTTTATTTTGGATTCGTCGATGGTGCTAGTCGACACACTTGGAATCTCGCTTCCGTAGCTTGGGTATTGTATTATCCAACTGGTCAATTGATGGTATCAAGGGGAGTATGCATCGGTCCCGCTTCAAACAATATGGCTGAGTATACTGCCGTCATTAATTTTCTATCTGAGGCAATTTCTCACGAAATCGACTTGTTGGTAGTTTATCTTGATTCACAATTGACAGTGTCACAATTAAATAACATTTATCGGGTAAGGGATCCATGTTTATATTCCCAGTATTTAAGGGTGAGGTTGTTGCAAAGATCATTTACTTATATTAATTATTTTCATATTCCAAGATCTCATAATTGGTTAGCAAATTCCATCGCTAATCAAGCATTAGACTGGCACATCAATCATTCATCACAATAAATTAAGCATTAAAAAGTCAAACTGTATATATATATATATATATAT
>APFE030243460.1:0-27084 GCA_000404065.3 Pinus taeda
CTTTTATTAAAGACTAAAGACCAGGAAATCTCCACGTTACAAACAGAATTAGCTGAGATAAAACAGAGGGTGATACAAGCCGAGGAGCAGTTAGCAGCACAACAACAGAGGACAGCGCATGCAGACGAACAGTTAGTGGAGCAATAGCAAATAAATAACCAATTGGCTCAGCAATTGGAAGAAGAAAAACAGAGAATTAATCAGGCAGCGATCCAGAAACAAAATGAATTAACTGAGGCTTTGGAGCAATTAAAAGCGGCGAATGAGCAATTGGTGAAAACCAAGGATGAGCATATCGCTCAAATAACAGCGCAGCTAGAGAATATCAAAGGAGATTCGCAGATAGCAAAATTCAGGAAAGAGGCGATGTTGATCAACAATGCGCTGATAGCACAAATTAAACTCTTGTCTCAACAACTCTCTCAAGCGGAGCCACTCTGCAAATTGACTACATCCATAAATGAGCAGGTAGAGAAAGCAAGGGATGACTTGAATCAAGCCGATGAAGCCATTACCGCATATCTTGAATGGCAAGATTCAAAGTCGGGAAAAGCCTCCAATTTGCCAAGGATACTCGAGGTTCACAAATATATACTGTTCACAGAATGGCATACACAGGTGTTAAAGGTAGAGAGGGTAGCTTCAAGGTGTAGATTAACTTCTAACAATTTGGTTGATCTAGTTAACGATACTCTCTACATAGCAAACATGATTTCCCAATGTACAACTGGAAAGGTTGTTACAGCGAATGCATTGGAGCAAACGTGTTATCCAGAGTTAGAAAGCAGAGGAAGATTAATCGTCGGAGTTAACAGTTTAAACATGGAAACATATTGGCACTTCCTAGTCAAGCCTCATGAACAAAGAGCCACCCTCAAATGCTTAACAGATGCCATTCAATGTATGATTCCCGACATCCAAGATGCCACCTACGCTGCCCAGCTCAGTTCGCGGCTCAAAAAACCTCCTGAAATTGAGCCAATGCTTGCCATTAATCAGCTCAGACTCAAAGGAAAGCAGCCGACAGAATGAATCACCCTCCAGCTCCTCAGATCGCCAGCAGAAATAACATCAAAAATTTATTGATATCAGCTTAGTTAGCATTTCTGTTTTATAGATATTTAGATTAGTATAGTATTTATAGACCCTTTCATGTTTTTAGAAAGGGTCGTAAAATTTTGTAATAGACTTACAGACTGAAGTTTGCACTATTGTGCTTCAGCCTTTATTCTTTTATGAAACTCGACCAGTTGTTCTTGCTTTAATGGAGAAATTTCTTTATACAATTGTGCACTATTGTCATTGATTGAGGAATGTTTATGCGTTAAGGGAAGAACCACACATAGCAATTGATATCTGGGGTTGGCATACAGCTCAAATGGTATTTCTATCTTTGTCTGAAGTCATTCTGTGTATGTGAATTGTTATGTAATTATTCTTGCTATCGTTGATTGTATACATGTGCTATAACAGCAAATCTTATTCATTCCACTATTGGATGTTTATATGATATGCCTTTACTTTTAATCATGTATATGTTAATGATATGGATGTGTAAAGTGTAGTAATATCGCTTCAATCGCTGCGCTTAACTATTTACGCACAACAATATTAAATGATTCAATATCTATGTCTTAAGGATACAGTCATCTATATGTTTATCTTTTAGATATAGAGCATCAAAAGCTACGCTTTAGAGCTCAATAGATTCCTGGGATAGTTTTATTTATTTATATTTATGTCAATAGTATCAATCTTTCGCCTATCACTAGTGTTATTTATAAAACATCCACTCATCCCATTTTATCTATTTCTGGGAAACTGGTCCCATTACCCCCAGTCGGAGCCACTATCCCAAACGGAAAAGGAGCTGTACTAAGGTCCGGACCGGGTGGTTTCCCCAATGTTGTTGTAGCGATTTTCGAGGCTTCAACAGTATGTCAAGATGCGTGCTCTCCTAGCACAACCTGTTGCCAACCATTAAGATGGACAACTAACGTATGCATGGTGACGAACCTAAAGTATAACCTTTGCATGATTATCTCGAGACACGATGCTTCATCAAGTATCACTTTCTTCAACTCTGCCCTATCGGATGTTGTAGATTTCTCTTCTCCCTACTTGGCGGCTTGTAGCTCCTTAGCCATGCACTCATTCTCAGCTATCACAAATATCACGCTTGAGTTGGTGGCTTCGGCATATGCCTTTGTAGCATTGGCTATTGCATTTGGATGTTTGCACACATCGGACACGATCATTCGTTCCTGAAAATGCACAGGAGATACATGGGGTGGGCACTCTATGTGACTACACAACTCTGTGTTGTGACTCGTCAAAGGATATGTTGTGCACATCTTCTTCAGGATTATCCTCAAGGATTTTGGTGTCTCCTTGATCACTTGGGACTTTCTTTGCTCCCGGATCTGGTGAAGACGGTGGAGTGACCTCTTGATCTTGCTCTGGCTGAACCACATCTGTGTCCATTTGTTCCAACATCTATTCAATCTCCTAAGAAAAGTCTTGCTCATGCGACTTCTCACCTTGTTTGTTATTTTCTATCTATTCAGATGAATCAATAACCTATATTGGCGTAGTTTCATCAATGTGTGCATGTTGTGCCTCCTAATGTTTCTGTTCCTAGTGCACTTCCTTCTCTGTTCTATGCAACTCTTGTTCTTCCCTTAGTTGTATCTTCAACTCTTGCAAATTCTTCTCTGCTCCTTCAATTTATGCTTCTCCCTTTGTCTTTGCGTAATCCTTCTGTTGTGATGTCGCATCTTTGCCTCAATATCCAAAGCTACTTGTATACAAGTGGATCTATTTTGAACTTGTAACTTTGCTTTGCCTCTACACTGTCGGAAACCTTCCTCTTGCCTTTGTCATGCACAGGTCTGCTGCCCTCTGCTATTGTTGATGTTGTTGCTCTCTGAGATGTTGTTGCCTTGTGTACTGCTAACCACTCTACAACCACTTTGACTGGTTCATTAAGCCTTGAGGTGTTATAATAGTATCTCCATGGGTCTTACTCAGGCCAATGGCATGCCCTGTGCATCCAAGGATGATGCACTCTCACACAATGGTCCTCCAGTAAGCAATGTTTTTCATATGGATTGAAACTTCTAGTGTCGAAGGTGAATCTCTTGAATTCCTCTGTCTCGACCTCAACATGCTTGAGATTCTAGATCTCATACAACCCAATCCGCAAAGGAAGAGTGGGCCAAGGTGCCTTCTTCTTCCTATGTAGTCTTGCTGACAACCCTGTCGAGATGTGGCATGCAACCTCTTTCATGACCATATTGTCCATGGAAAACTTCAGTAACACATGCAGAGCCTTCTTCGCGATGTACACTCGGATGAAGGTGCTAAGGGGTGATGCATACCAATCTAATATGTTAATTAATGCCTCCATCATTACCTGCGACATGCAAGGCAGATCATGTTCAAAGATCATCCTGTACACTGAGGTGATGAAGTGGTCTGATAGTTGTAGTATAACTCCACGGAAGCTGCACTCAGAGAAAAACCTGCAATATATGTGCACAGAGGTTTTTAAAGTTGTACATAGGGAAATACTGACGAGCACAGATTGCATCAAGCATGTAAGCAGGCATGAAAATGTTTTCTTGTTAACCCTTGGGGGGATGTTGAGCATTTTTTACTTTCCCCTTCAGCTGGAGAGCCAACATGTCAGACCAATTGAAAGGTCTTCCTTCATTCACTAGCTGATCCAACACAATCACCCAACTCTGTGGGAAGGCCTTTGTGTTCTCTTGGTTGTATAAGCGGCATTCAAAGATGACCAAGAACTGATAAGCCTTCCACAATGTCTTTGACTTGTATACATGGTTAGGTGTTGTTATGAACTTAGACGACTCTCTCACCCAGCTCTTCAAGATGTCTCTTGAGTTCGCACTATTGTTGGGATTGGTGAAGAGTGCATCCATTGTGTTCACCAGCTGCGGCAAGTGATACATATCCTGAAAGTCCTCTACCCTGAAGGTAGCAAGTTCTATTCCACTAACATTGGTCAACACCATTGTCTTTGGATCAGTATTTGAGACAATCCATTGGATCATGTCCGTGTATGGAAATGCGGGATACCTGCATGCAACCTGGTACAAGCTAGACTTGTGTATGTTGACATAGACTATGCGGTCCTCCAGATTCTCCTCAAAGGCACATGAATAGATATCATTGATGTCCTACCATTTGATCTTGATATCCTTGTCTACGAACAACTTAGTGTCCTCATAGATGGGCAATCTCATAGACACTTGCTTAACCACATGTCCAGTTGCACTCTCAATGGTGTCCTTTGATCCTGCTCTCTTAGAAGCCATCGTACCAGTACTGTTGAGAGACTAATAAACACCTATGATACCTAGAGACATATCAACACTCATCGAAATAAAACCGTCATTTGAAAACCAAAAGCAACTTGAGGACTCACATGCAACACACCTAGGTAACTGACTGGGAAATTTGTGCAATTTTCATTGGGAGGCTGGGAGATTGACTATGAGAACTCCGTAGGGCATAGTTCAGGATGCCAGTGAGTTGACTGACTATTGGAACTATGCAGATCATAATCCAGCTTGGCCTGCTGAGGACTAGAATTGCGCAATGCGCAAAGTCAACATCACTGCAACTCAGGAAAATTACATTGCGCAATTTCGGGGGCCATTGAGGCACTGCCTCTCAGAATTGTATAGAGAACACCCTAGGAGGCTAGTGTGAAGAAAGCTCTATGCAATTTTTGGGACCAAGGATAGGCCTTCCATCCCAGAAATGTGTAGTGCAAGCCGGGCATGGCAGGGTTCGGGCCAAGGAAAATCAGACCCGTCGACGGGCGACTGAAAATAGTCAAGATTGAACGCATGTGCGAAGTTGGGTGTAGAAATGAGTGAATGAAAATGCATGAAATTAGTGAGTGCAGGATTCAGTAAAATGGGAAAACAGTGAGGTGTGTGGAGCGAGTCACTGCAATGGTGACCATAAGTGCAGAACAATGCCATGCATGCGACAATAAGGAAATGCAATGGAAAACTTGAAACAATGCTTCTACAATCTAACATGCAGTAAAATGACAACAATCATTCAATAAAACCAGGAAAACAACACTCACACACACCGAAATACAAAAAGTGACAGAAAATCCGCAAAATACATGAAAAACGAACTTACCCGAAAAAAGTTGTGTTGAGTGTGCCAAAGGTTCCTAGATGAAATGGGAATGCCAAAGCTCCAAGATTGAAGTGAATAATGAGCTCGAAGGTGTCGAATAAATAGTTTGGACAAGATCGAGGCTTATGACGCACATGCCACAAGTCCAGGAAAAAGTGACCCTTGGCGAGAGGTTTCTAAAATGGATTTTGCATGTAACTCCCAGCTGCTAAAAATAGATCCCTAAAATCTAGGTATACATTTTTCTTTTTTCTTTTTTCGTTTTTATTTTTCAGGAAAAACTACCCATGCATGCAAGGCAAGATTGCTCAGTCTTGGAGGGAACCGATCAACTTGTGATCGCATGCAACAAAGAGCAAGCCTTGGGATGACTTATGCGCATTTTCTGGGCTGAGTGGCTCACGCTGCCCCTCAAGCTCTACACAATTTCTTGAATGAAGCCAATGCTTCTAGCTAGAACTGCGTAAATTTTGAGAGCAAGCTTAGTGAGGGGCTGCTTTGTGCAATTTTCAAGGGGAAGGCAATATGCATGCTCTGCGCAATTTTGGAGAGCAGTTGGCTACTTTGATGCTCTGCACAATTCTGGAGAGAAAGGTTGGTTTCCCTCCAATTCTGCACAATTCTCCAAGCCAAAACAAGAACCAATTGAAGACCAAGTCATAGGAAGTCAGCTTGCAGGTGAAAGACAAACAAGTTAGCGAACACAAGCTGATAAGCCAAAGAAACTCAACTAAAAGCATAAGTACCTGGGTAGTACAATACATCCTGCTAAGGATGGTTGGTAGGGAGGCTCCAAAACGAAGCTAAGGCAAAATTTTGGAGGATGGTTGTGGCCACTACAATAGAGCATTTTCTAAGGGTGGAGTTGCAATAAACTCTTTTGAAGTATTTAAGATGTTATTTTTGTGTTCATTAACATCTAAAAATGTATATGACATCTTTTTATCTAACTCAAAATTGAATGTACGGAGTAGTCTTATAATTCATCACTATTTGGTGTTGTGACATTTTGGTCTTTGAATACAACATTATTGTCATAATTGTTTTTGGTACCTGAAGAAATTCTTTGAATCATAATGGAAAGTATCACAAACTTGTTTAATTTTCTACACACTTTAATTAATACTATAGCATGATCAGCTATTCAAATCAATAAAACTTCATGAAGTCATGTAGCTAAATGTATGCACATCATGCACAAAAGGATTGATCTCTTCCAAATTGATAACAAGTTGTTAATTGATGAATTGCATTTTTTTTTCCATCAATATTTTGAACACAAACTTCAACATAATCTATTATCTAGATTAACTATTGTTGAAAGTGACCATAATGGAGTTATAGAGCATCCTTCAACTATGAATTTGACATTGAAATTTGATGATGACACTATGCATGTAGATGACGAATTGGATATAAACAATACTAACAAAATTACCAACTTAATGAGAGATCGAGTTTTCAATTTTTTTAGAAGTTATATCAAACCATGATTTTCATGTTGATTTTGAAAAATAGTGATACATCACACTTTTTATGGGGAGACATTTTTTTGACACTTCAAATATTTTTATCTATAAAGTACGGACATTTAAAAAAAAAATGGTTTTTAACCATTTCTCAAGTTGTTTCCTTCCTCTCCTAAAATGTTACTTTTTTCATTGTTTTTCAATATTTATTTATTTATCAAATACCTCCCCTTTTTTAAATGAAATTTCATTTTTTTTCAATGTTAAAGAACTAGGTTAATAGTATGAAATTTAGATTTTCATGTGATTTTTTTTTTTTTTTTTTTTTTTTTGCATGTTGTCCACGAGCACCCTGGTCAGTGAGTGATCGCTACGTCCACGGAAAAATCTGGGTGATAGCTAGGCTAAATTCGCCTCTCGGCCTACTACAAGGCCTGACCCCAAGGGCTTCGGGTGGATTCGACCCTGTGACCTCCCGATGGTGAGGCACAGTTTTTGACCAACTGAGCTAACCCTTGGGGCTAGATTTTCATGTGATTGTATTATTAGTCATATTTTTTAAATATACTTCAAAATATCACTTTTAACACTTATTTATTTTTATCTCACTTTAATACAGAGCAAATAATTTTCACTAAAAAACAATTATTTTAAATATTTCAAATATAGGTATAATAATAAAAAATACACATTCAAGAGCTTTTATGCTTAAAATGAGATGTAAAATAAATGGATTTTACTAAAAAAAAATTGAAAAAATAAAATAAAAATAGTTATTTTTTTAAATAACAATTAAAAAAAACAAAAATTGCTATGAATTTTATATTAAAAGATGAATCTAATATTTTAAAAAAAAAAATCCCAAAATAATGATTCACATAAAAAATAAAATAAAAAATAACATAATAAAAATATCAATCATAAAACAAAAAATAATATAAATTATTCTTATAATAAAATATCAAAGTCAAAAGTCCCGGGAGAGAAACTCAATTGGTGATCGAAGTAATGTGAAATATGTGAAAATTGAGAGATCCGGGGTTTAAATCCCCCCAGTTGTGACCCAGTTTACGGAGAGAAGGACAAGTCATAGACCCCCAGAAGTTTACTAGGAGTTACGTATCAGGCGAGTTGTTGGGTTCCTTTGAGATACAAAAAAAATATCAAACTCAAAACAAAGGTGATGAGAGCAGGAGGGGTGTTCTTCTGCCTGGATGAACAAATTGAAATATACTACATCTAAGGGTTGGCCACTCTAACAAATAACCAAACTAAAATTTTGGCTCTTTGGAAAGGACTGGAGTTTTCCATTATTAAAGGCATAAAGAGAATGTTGGTTTTAGGAGGTTCAATGATTGTTATAAGGAAAGGTTCCAAATTAAAATAAGAGGTAGGAAATACAAACTCCACAATTTTGAAAATGATCACTTAGCAATAGAAAAAAATTGAGGATATCCATCTTCCACATATATAGGCAATTGAATGGGGTAGCGGATAATCTTATAATCTTACCAATCAAGGTGCAAGACTAAGGCAAAGAATATTGGATTTAAACCACAATCTAAGGTCATTTTCCCCAATCGCATGAGGGTCCCTCAAATAACCTCATCTGAGTCATTGGCCAACCTAGCCATCAACTTTTAAAAAATGAGTGATTAATTGTTTTTGAAGGCATCGCTAAGGGTAGCTATGCTAGCTCCAAGAATATCATACTTGGAGATTTTTGTTTCAATTAGTTGTGCATGGACGATGTGTGTAATGCATATATTATATTCTAGGAGTATAAGATCATGTCAATCCGACAAATGGCAAGTGAAAACTGCAAGGATTAAACGAGATGTGTAAGTTTGTATAATTTGTCGTAGATCCAATCTCCTCTTCTATGCAATTTGTTTTTAAATGCTTTGCATTACATCCCTAGACAAGTCATAAATTATATCGCAACATCATATCATTCCTCCGGGGTTTGGATATGGGTAGATATGGATATTAATTCTCATCTTGAGCATCGAAACATTCAGTCCCATGCCTTACATGTACTTATTGAGTGGCCCTACGAGAATGTTCTACTAGAACCATTTACACTGAAGCTATTCTTGTGGATAGGAAAGATGAGTTTGAAAAGGAAGGATTTAAAGACCTCTGTGGAGCCAGTAGAGGAGAATGACTAGGAGCATTAGCGTTATTCGGTCGACAAATTGTCAAAGGAAATCCGCGGAAGGATGGAAATCTCCAACAAACGGCTAAAAATGGTGGCGAAGGAAAAGGATGCAAGATTTAAATTGTTGGAAAAGCAATGTGAATGGCTACAAATTAAGATGGATAAGTTGGCAATAATGGAAGCTAAGTTGTTGCTCTCGAAACTAAAAATAAATGGGATGGATCCCTTATCTAATGGTGAGCCTATTGTCAATGTGATAGCCCAAGTCACTTTTCACCTTGGTAGATATTATAAATATTTTGAAAAAAAAATGCACATAGGCCGAGTCAAGGGACACTAATTCCAGGGTTGAGGGGGACATGCTGCTTGAGACAGATGGTGGGTAAGGAGCTACAGACTATGTGGCACTCAACTAATTGACCTACAAGATTTGGAAGGCATATATTAATAAAAATATTGGAATTGAGGGAGATATGGAAGAAGGTTAATTGCTGCAAAGGATGTGGACTAGCCAGGAAATAAATAACCGCCCAGAAAAAGAATTTGGATAGGGAGTTGGGAGTGCTCTAAAATATTGGTTTGACATTGTTGGTGTGGTTCGACTGGAGGATTGATACTTGTACCCATCTTGAGGTAGAGTGGGAAAAACAAAGTTGATGGGAAGATACTAAACCATGAGGGAGATCTCAGCCACTAAAATTCCTAGATTAATTGACAGCCTGGACCTCATCCTGGGAGCAATCCCCTTACGCCCTAGAATCTGATTTGGGGGAGACAATTGAATGAGAGGTTTGATTGCAGTTAGTCTATAGTTGGGAGGTGAGTTCTTGTTCCTAACCCAATGCATAACCAATTTGAAATATATGAATCCCTTATATTAATTGTACAACAAATTATTGTTATTGCTAGTAGATTGGATACATTGCTTGTGTAAGTTTGAAATGTGGTCTTGATTGATGTTGTGGAATATTTCAAGATATTGTGTGTAGTTACTTGCATCTCCTTAGAGTGCTTGGAAATTTTATGAGATATTGTGTATGGTCTATACAACAAACTATGTGTAACTAGAATTCATGAACTATTCGTAAGACACTATGTATCGAAATGTGCATGTATTTCCCCCTTATACACTAAGTTGGAAATGCGACATGCATTAAAAATCATAGCATATAAAGAGTATCAAAAAATTGACCTATCTTGTACTTGTTGGCTTCTTCTAAAGGGAAAATGTCATCCACGCCTCTTTCATGAGATTCAACAAGATGGGGATTGAAGTTGGTCTTGTTTAGGAAAGCTTGTTTTACCCTATGAGCAGTCTATTGCTCTAGGAATCCTGATTGGATTTGTATAAAATAGGTGTTGTCCGATCTAAAAATAGTAACTTTTGTGTATTAAAAGTTTGATATTGTGGATTTATACCATCGAGTCTTGTGCATGGGTTTCTTGAAGGAAAGCTCAGTTAATATGATGAAGTGTAAAATAATATAGTTAAAACAATTTAGTAAAATTAAAATATACATCTATAGTATTCTTCAATGAATGGAACACTATGGGCTACTCAAAATATTCTTCTTGTCAAAATTATATAAATATAATTGAAGATACACCTTTTCCTCTCTTTCATGCAGTAGACCTCCATATAGAACTTACATATTCTCTCCATGACTTGCCACTCTCAATGTTGTGTCATGATTTTTATTCAAAATTGTTGGTTCTACTCTCTGCATAACTCTAATTGTTTTACCCTCTCCTTGAGGAGCCACCTTTAATATTGGTAACATGCTTTTACCTAGGAACTTGTATGACAACTAAACTTGTCTTTCATAGCATGAATAATGTATATTGAAGAAACATTTGTATGAGCGGATCATAACAATTTGATCATCTTTTTTTAATCCCTTTTTTTATTTTTATTTATTAAATCACAATGCTTATATGAATATACAAGAAGAAATAATTAAAATATTGAATGAAGAGAGTTGAGATGATGTCAAATGAAATTATCCATATGCAAGTTCTACAACAACAGAAAAAGTTTTAGTTACATTGATTTAATACATATATTTTATTGATTTATAAACTATTTTTATTTTTATTTATTAAATCACAATGCTTATATGAATATACAAGAAGAAATAATTAAAATATTGAATGAAGAGAGTTGAGATGATGTCAAATGAAATTATCCATATGCAAGTTCTACAACAACAGAAAAAGTTTTAGTTACATTGATTTAATACATATATTTTATTGATTTATAAACTATTTTTATTTTATTACTAATAAAAAATGTTATATATATATATATATATATATATATATATATATATATATATATATATATATATATATATATATATATATATATATATATATATATATATATATATATATATATATGTTAAAATGGTTGAATGAGGGAGTGGGGGCTCGCTTGCACCCCTATTTTGTGTTGCCTACTCGTCTTTCACTTGGTCTGTGCTTTGCAATGGATTTTCTTGTCGTCAGGGAGTTGTGGTTCTTGTCAAGGCTCTAGTTTGGGTACGATCATTGAGGAAGTGAGGGTCTTGGTGGATGCCCTATCCACCTTCACCCTGTATTTCATGTTACCTGCTCTCTTTCTCCTTGTTTTCTCTTCGCCATGGACATCACCTCTGCAAGTGCAACTCTTGACGTTTGTGTGGCTTGGGGTGTTGCCAATGTCGCCTCCCTTACTGGAGTTTTTTCTCGTTAGTAGGGTTTTTCTCATCCTAGGGATTTTCCATGGTCGGTTGCTAGGGTTATGCCACCGGCCTTCAACCCTTCGTTGATGCTACTTGTTTGTTTCGAGTGTTCTTTGGTCGATTTTCTATGGATGTGGCATGGTTTTATTTTATTTATGTATTTAATTTAATTTTTTTTTTTTTTTTTTTTTTTTTTTTTTTGTTGCAGCTTCAAGGCTTGTAGTTCCAGCCATCACTTGACCAACATTCCTGGTTTATCCTTCGTACCTCTAGGTTTCGACCCCTAAATATCGATCCATAGTTTTTATGAGGGACCCTGGATGTTGGGGGATTGTTCTTGGCACTTTGTGCTCAATTTTTTGTAGATCTTTTGGCTATCTTCTACAGGTGTTTCATACAACGTTTACAAAATGTAATTTTGTTTTTAGTAATAAAATTACGAGTTTTTTTTGGAGGAAAAAACTTGTAAAAATGAAAAAAAAAATCTAATCCATAAATAAATAAAAATAACTCAATGAACTTAATTTTAAAATTCATTGGGCATTTATTCTATTGATAATTCCCCTAACTTTACACATAAGATTCTTAGTTTCATGAATTTCCTTATTGGTACTACATGGTAAGGATTTAAACATTTTAACCGTTTGAATTTCTATGTCAATATTCACCCACGTCTTGAAAATATCATTGATCAAATCTCATATCTTTCCAATTTTAAATTTCGATTTGAAAAAAATATCTGTCAACCTAGATCCATCTTAACTCCAGATCTACCAAGCGTTGAGAGGGATCAAATCTCTTTTCACTTTAAAAGAGATTTGCATCTTAGGAGATTTGATCCCTCTTGCCACTTAGTAGATCTAGAGTTAAGTTGGATCTAGGCTGGTTTAATTTCCCCCTTTAAATAGATTATATAATACCATCGGTCAATACCATAGGTGAATAGTGTGAAGTTATTTTTATTTTAAACAAATTTATTATTATTTTTATTTTATTTTTAAAAAAACTTGATCCAGAGTTAAAATGAATCTAAGGTAGTTTAATTTCCCTCTTTAAATAGACTATATATATATTATGGGTCAATGCCATGGGTGGATTTCATGAAGTTATTTTTATTTTAACATTTTTTATCATTTATATTTTATTTTTTTTAAAACTTGATAGATCCAGAGTTATGAATCTATGAATCTAAGGCTAGTTTAATTTCCCTCTTTAAATAGACTATATAATATTATGGGTCAATACCATGGGTGAATATCTTGAAGTTATTTTTATTTTAACATTTTTCTATCATTTATATTTTATTTTTAAAAAAATGCAATGAAGACCATGAAGTTATTTTATTTTAACGATTTTTATTATTATTTTTATTTTATTTTACATTATTAGTTTTATTTTTTTTATTTTTATTTTAATTTAAGATATTACAACAACTCAAGAGCACCTCCTGGCGCAACAACATTAGATGCATCATTTTGAAATTTTTTTTAACATTTTTTCATCAATTGAAAAGCCTATTTCCCTATAAAATTACTTATAACATTACTTTTAAGAGCTTAAAGTAACATTTATTTTATCCCCATCGCATTGTTCTTCAAATTTATTATGAGTCAAGCATCATATACTCATTATCCCTTTATTTCCACATATGTTAAACCATCATAAATTACACATTTCACTAGTATAAAAAGTGAATTATTGGAATAGTTTTGCATCATTTCTCTTTTAACTCATATAAAATATTTTTCTCTAATTACATAATATTTGTAGTCTCAACATGTTGATTTATCAAATGCCTCCTTACAAGGAAACTTTGTTAGACTTTGGAAAGTAAACTAAATTGTCTACTACATTTTAAACAAATTAATTAGTTAATATTATTTTTTCAAATTTCTCTAGATTATGGAAGCTAAAAGATTTAGTACATTTTAAACAAATTAATTAATTAAGGCATAGTTTAATTTATAGACGAAATGACTTTTTCCACAACATTTTTTCCAATTAATTTTAATCAAATCTCGACAGAATGTTTTTAAAACTTGAGTTTAAATTGTTTAATCTGCATAATTCGAGTGCCTTAAGGGTTTTTCAAGGTGTTGAATCCATTGATGCATTCAAAAATATATTTTAAACAACAAAAAATCTTGAAATTGTATTGCTGAATTTTGGTGAATTTGGGTGAAAAAAGTTATTTCGTCTATAATATTATTTCAAATTTCTTTATTGGACTTTGGAGGCCATAATTATTTTTAAGTACATTTTAAACAAATTGATTAATTAATAGTGCTCTTGAAAACCTGAAAATGGATATGAAAATAAATATTTATTTTAAGCATGTTTAAAAAAAATATTTTATACTTTTTTCATTATGAAAATCAATTGGGATTATCTTGAGTGGTAGAGTAAAATGATTGTTATCTCCTCGACCCAAGTTCACTTCCTTACAAGTGACATGATTAGAAATATTGTTGTAATGGTTGCATGCCTATAAACATTGTTGTATAGTCAATTCGGGTTATCTTGGGTGGTTGAGCAAAATGGTTGTTATCTTTGCAACCCAAGTTCAATTCCCTGTGAGTGACATGATGAGAAATATTGTCATAATGGCTAAAGTTAAAGCTCATATAACAATATATTTATGAACAATTCAACATGTCACTTGTAAGAATTAATCATAGTAGGAGAGGATAACACTCGTTTTCTCAAACACCTAAACCAAATCCTATTGACAATAAAAATCAAATCTAGAGAAGAAAGTAGAATATGTATGATTCTATAAACTTTAACAACCAAATCTTTAAACAAAGATAGATATTCATAAATAAGAGAATCTCATACACCAATTTAATTTATATTTGAATGTAATCTTAAAATTGAATTAATAATATTATTATAAGTAAATATAAATTTCACTATTAACCTTTAACAATGCCCGATTTTCAAATGCACGAAATGTTATTAAAAACACATCATTTTCAACATATCTATAAAAGTACAACTCCACATGTCTATTGTGATTTGAAAAAACGTAATTTAAAATAATTATTGATAAACATAGTAAGATTGAAAGTTGAATCGAGACCCAGTTCTAAGGGGATTCAAATATTGGTTTAAAATTTTATTTGAAATGAGATTTGGTTGCAAATGGAAATACTTATTCCCAACTTTGGAAAAAAATCATTCCATTACATCTTGAACCCCGAGAGAAAAATCTATTACAAAATATTAAACAAAATTAGAAAGAAGTTAGAGAGACTACTACTGGGGTTACTGAACACATTGAGGGCATTTGCAACAGTAACCAATGAAAACTCCACCAATCACACCACACTTGCAATGGAGTGACCTAGCTTGTAAGGTTAATTTGTAGGTAATTTCTATCATAGGATTTGGCTTGACTATGATGGGATTCTTTTACCTTTGTTGCCTCCATTAGTGGGTAGAATGATAGTTGTATTGTACTTTTGGTATCTGTAATTATAGCCTGTTATATTTGATAGAGTTGAAGTTGAAAGATGTAATATTTTTGGTTTAGTAATATAATTTTCATATTTTCGTTTTCCAATTTTATTATTTCCCATTTTGCATTGACTTTTAGAGTTCAAAATTTTATTATCATAGTCACATTACCTCGTATTCAGATTTATCATTGAATCACTATCGATATTTAAAATATAAATTTAATTCTTTTATGTAGGAAAAATTAAATTTTTATTAATATGATTTATTATCACTAGGATGAAGAACTACTCTAAGGGAAGTGCAAGGAAAGAATGAACCCTTGATTGAGGATACCTAACCAGGCACCTTGGCTCCTGCAGCAGTCGCCATTGGCGTGTCAAGCCCTTGACTGACAGAACTCCCTCACCTCCCTCTCCCATGGCAGAGCTGGACTCGGGCCATGTAGCTCTCTCCTTCAAGAATACGGTAACAGGTCGCCCGCCAAACCAAGACTCCTTCTTTACCAAGTTTGCCTCCATAACAACCTTCTGCTCTGTAAGAGAGAAATCAAAGAATAGAGAAATGACGCAGGACAAAGAAAAAAACGTTGAGAATCACTGAGCAAAAGGAACCACCTCTGTCATCCCCTCAATAACAAAGGACACCACGTCAAAGGGTCAAGTGCAGCAAGAAGAAACAAAAACGAGTAATTGTAACCCAAAGGCCAAGAAAATTCTGGAGCTGGAAATCCAGGACTCAGGAGTAGCTGTTTACAGAGAGTACATGTAAGAACATGCAATCATCTGAAAATTTATGGGCACCTGGCCCCCAGAGAAAGCCCTGAACTGGTGGATACAAATCAAATGGAAACCAAGGGGGGGAAATTAGACTCCGACTAGGTTCTTCACAGAAATTTTCAACCTCGTAGAAGATAGAGACATGATATTCGAAGGAGGTTCCTACTTCTTCAACTCAACAGGAATGTATATAAGAATTTGGAAAGAAAATTTCTCTTTGGAGAAGGAATATTTCACAAGAGTTATGGCCTAGGTGCACCTCTATTCCTTGCCTACAGATTACTGAGATCCTTTGGTCCTAAAAGGCATAGGAGACCAACTGGGTGAGCACATAAAAATGTCTGGAGGCACCAGAAGCGGACATTGTCTCCTATGCCAGAATATCTGCGTATATTGATGTCTCAGGAGCCCTCCTAGAAGCCATCAAACTAATCTTTTCGGATGAAGTCTGGCTCCAAAGTATAGATTACAATCACATCCCCTTCAGGTGAAGAAAGTGCCATGAACATGGCCATCTCTTTAGGAATTTTCTGCAAAACAAAACCCCTCAAAACATTGATCATGCAAGCAAGAAAAAGGACAGTGAGGGCTTCACCAGATTCAACACAAGAAATAAAAGTTGCAGGAAAAACAATACAAAGAAGGAACAACAACATGCAGTTAATCAGAACCAATTTGATGCCCTAGTCAATCTTCAAGAACAATGATCTCTGGACTACTCGACAGGTGATGAAGTAAGAGAAAACAAGAAAACTGAGGCAATCATGGAACAAGAGAAAAGAGGAGTAGATCAAAGAAATAAGGAAAATGAGAATTCATAAGAGGATATAGAAATGGAACAGATATTGACTTATGACACCCCAGAGGAAAGGGCTATAGAAGAAGCATTGGAAGGAGTAGACCTAGCATCAATAGCAGAGGAATGGAAGATAAATGGAATAGAGGCAATCCCAGAACACCAACTCCAAAAAATAGGAGCCTATCTCCTCCAAGAGGAACTAAAGAACAGTGCAGCTCACCCTCCACAAGATAACAATGCATCTAAAGGCATCATAACAAATATTTCAGCAGGAAAGTACAACCCAAAAGGACCAAGCTAAAAAAGGGGAAGAAAAACCACCAACCAGCTTCTCCAAGAACTAGGTGCCAAGCTTATCAATGAAGGAAAGGTAAAATCCCTAGCCATAACCCCCTTTATTTACCTATGAATTACATTTATTAGAACATAAGAAGACTCAATGGTCTTGGAAAGAAAAGAATCTTGTAAAATAGATCCCTTGCCAACAACCCTGATATCCTCCTCATTCAAGAAACCAAACTTGAGTCTGCTCGCCTTCCTCTCCTGCAAAAAATATGCTTCAAGCATTACAATTACATAGCCAACTCTGCAATAGGTTCAGAAAGAGGAATCATGACCTTATGGAAAAGCTCACAGTTCGAGCTCATCTCCTATGTGGCTACTCGTCATTCCATTACCGTCTTGAGAATAATAGACTTTAATGATAGCATTTTCATCACCAATATCTATGTCCCCCATAAGGTGATTAATCGAATCAAGATGCTTCAAGGTATCTCAAATTTGATGGATTCCATCCACATGCCTTGCAAAATCATCGCTCATGACTTCAACATGATAACACATCTTGGGGAAAAATGGGAGGAATTTAGAAATTGGACAAGGATTCAGAAGCCTTTCTAGCCACTATTGAAAGTCTCAACCTCATAGACATCCTAAAAAGTAATGGCACCTTTACTTGGAATAATAGAATAGGAGAATGAGAAATAGCTTCCAGGCTAGATCGTTTCCTCCTCTCAAAAGAAACCTACCTCACCTCCTAGGAAATGGAGGCTTGAATTCTCCCGCAAGCTGGCTTTGACCATTGGTCGATCTTACTGAAGATCCATATCTCTCTTGGCCCCAAGAACAAGCCATTTAGATTCAAGGCCTTCTGGTTAGATCACCCAGACTTCTTGGGCAAGATGAGGCAATGGTGGGATAGCTCAACTACTAGAACTGGTAATAAGATGTACACCTTTCAACAGAAATTAAAATACATCAAAGAGGAAATCAAAAAATGGAATAGGGAAACCTTTGGCAATATTATCCCAGAAAAAAAACTTGGAGCACAAAATGGAACTCCTCCAGCAGCAAATAATCAATGAAGTCATCAAAGAACACATAAAACAATAGCTCAAATTACAACAAAGCTGGGAGGAAAGAGCTACACAAGAAGAGAAACTTTGGCAATAGAAATCTAGAATAAACTAGCTAAAATGTGGGGAAAGAAACACTACCTTCTTCCACAAATCGATGATCTAGCACGGAAGGAATAGCATAATTTTGTCTCTAAAGAACACCTCATACATTCTCAGGAGGAAATGGAAGGCGAACTAACTCAGTACTTCAGCACTCTCCTCACAAAGCCAAAGAATAATCAAGCAAAGGACATACAAAAAATTGCCAACCACATTCCTAAAATCCTCACTGAGGATCATAACAAAATGCTTCTGAGAAAGATTTCACTCCAGGAGGTGGAGAAAGTTGTCATGGGTATGCCCATTGGGACAACTCCTGGTCTGGATGGGTTTATCATTGACTTCTACAAAGCTGGCCTATTTTTAAAAATGAGGTACATGCCCTGGCAGAGGAATCCAGAATCTAAAAGTATGTCTTAAAATATCTTAATGCCACCTTTCTCACTCTAATTCCCAAAGATGACACAACAGACTCCCCAGACAAGTTTCATCCCATTGTCGTCCATGCCTTGCAGAGGAATCCAGAATCCAAAAGTATGTCTTAAAATATATCAATGCCACCTTTCTCAATCTAATTCTCATCAAAGGCGACACAACAGACTCCCTGGACAAGTTTCATCCCGTTGCCCTTTGCAATGTCATATACAAGATCATCTCCAAAGTTTTGGCCAACTTCTTGAAAATCATCTTACCTCTTCTAATCTCCCAACATCAAACAGGGTATATGGAAGGTAAACAAATAATGGACAATATCATCCTCCCAAATGAACTTATCCACTCCCTCAAAATGCAAAAGAAACTGGGTATGATGATCCAACTAGATATGTCCAAGGCCTTTAACAAAATCAATTGGGCCTACATTGGAGAAGTTATGACTGCTTATGGGGTCAAAAAAGAATGCATTAAATGGATAATGGTGATGGTTACAGGACCTTTTTTCTCAATCCTCCTGAATGGCTCCCCCTCTCTGCCCTTCCACCTCTCAAGAGGCATCAGGCAGGGGGACCCGATATCTCCCTCTCTATTTTTAATAATGGCTGAAGGGCTCATTCGATCCATTATTGTGGCCTTATCTTCTAATGACCTATCTAGCCTCAAGCTCTATGCTTCAACTCCTCCTTCCATGCACCAATAATTTGTGGATGAATCTTTGCTCACGGGTCTTCCTACTACTAAAGAAGCCACCTCCTTCAAGGCCACTCTATATAATTTCTCTGTTGCCTCTCGCACCTCCATCAATCAAGAAAAATCTAGATTATTCTTCTTCAATACCTCTTGTTGGCTTGTTGGGGCCTGACCCAGGTTCAAAGTTGATTTAGCCAAACAAATCCCAATACTATTGGCCCTTTCAGCAACAGTGCACGGAGCGCGGATCGAGGTCTTACCCGAAGTACTATGGGAGGGTGCTAGAACCAAGTTTCCGCACCCTGGAGATGTCTAACGGTTTCAAGTGGTCTGCGGTTCGACCCTGCGCACATGTCGCTATGCGCACTTCCCTGTACCTCGCAGCTTGTGATGCTGTCTTCGCGCAGCCCTACTCGGGGGCCGAACAGTGTTATTACCCAAGTCCTTAGTAGTAATCTAATATTAGTTGATTAACTTAGCTTATTTGTATGCTTTCAGTTATACTTAACAACATTCACAATTCATACAAGTGTGCGCAGTAAAGAAACAATATATTTGCAATTGATATCAAACATGTAGTAACTCAAAACAGATGCACAGAATTGATAACAAAACCTTTCTTTATTAATTTCTTCTCCGATTACAGACTCGACTCCACCCTGCGCACTTAGCTACAAGGGTCTACGCACTCAGCTGTAAACTCTACTAGGCCTCTACGCACTCAGCTGTAGAGCCTTTTTCTTATTCTATGACTCAAGACACACTTCACACTTCGATTTAATCTCTAAGACATTTCATGCCCATTCTCTATTAGATCCCCTTTACAACTTAGAGCCTCGCTCTATTTATACAATTCCATGGTCTGCGGACCATGGGTAGGCTGACATTACATTCAAAACTTAGGGCGGATAGCCCTATGACTTTGACATACATTTCGGGGAGCTTTACAACAATATCAACTCAAAACTTGGGCTTTGCACCCCAAAACAAGGCATGGGGGGATTCCCTGCCCAACAGGCCCCCAACACAAACATCGTGACTCGCACTCGAGTCACTCTGTCGGGGCGACAATATTGGCGTGGAGTCCCTCCAATTGTTCTCGCATGGTACTAATGTTTGTAGCGCACTAAGCTACTGCTTGTTGAACCTGTTGCATCCATTCTTCTGATACTTCTGTGTCCGGCGTGCTTCCCTGTATCTGCGCATGCATCCCCTGTATGTGCACAATTTTTCCTTCAATATTCGCTGTGATTGTGAAGGCATCATCAATCCATGGATGAATGCGTGATTTGAGAACTGCTTCCTTGTGTTGTGCATCATCCACTTGCTCCTTTAGTGCCTTAGCTTGTCGCATCCTCGCAAGCCATTGAGTGAGGATGACTGTTTGCGTAGTTCCTCAAACACTGTCATATTGTTGCTGGAGTTCTCGCGCCTTTGTCTCCAGGCGTTGGATGTTGGGGTCCTCCTGCAAAGTCGTGAGGACCTCAAGTGCATGTTCTAACATGCCGGTATAGTCACGCACTGCACCTCCAATTTCGTCCAACCCTGCTGTGATAGTGCTAGCACATTGTTCTTTGATTTCCAGGGTAGTGGAAGGTTGCGCCTTCAACTGTAGCTCAACGACCTGGAGATTCAGCTCCAGCTGCATCTTTATCGTCTCTTCCTTGGCCTCGCAGACTCTGGTTACCAAACTGTGTATCCACACTTCTACTGGTAGATCTGCTGTGATGGCCAGTTCCAGGACATGTCTGCAAGCGTCATCTACTGTCTGCACCAAATGTTGATTTCATGACACCAATTCACCACGCTGCAAGCTGAGTTGTTCTATGTTTATCTTCTGCTCGCTAAGAAATTGGATCACGCGGCTCTCCATGGACCGCAGTTCTGCCATTATCCCATCCTGTAGCCGATACAACATTTCCCAGGGAAGGGTAGCCAGATTAAGGCCAAGGCCTTTCATCATGCTAATCGATCCATCGCATTTGACGACATGAGAGCACCCTCTGACAGCACTATTGCGTTTTCCATCCTTGCGCGCAACATCTGCTCTACTGCTGAGGTTCTTGCTGCAACGTGGGTTAACAAGGCACTTTCTTGAGGGGGGCACACATGTAACTCTTGCAGCTGTGCTCTGAGGACCCCCAACATAGTCTAATGCTCCTGCATAAACTACTAAAATTATTCATTGGTGACATCGTAGACCGTTTCGCCGATGTCATGGAGATCACCTTTGCTTAAGGTGATCGGGTTAATGGCCAACTTTGAGGCCTTGACCTTTTTCCTTGGTCCTACTCTTTCTACGATGCGTGGGTGCTTTAACTGCATGGAAGCGGCCCCTGGGTCCACGCTCCCTTTTGCTGTTTCTGTTTCCTCTGCCTCCTGCCCCTACGAGGACATTGCATGGCCCTCGTCTTCCTGTGTTGTTGCTGCCTATGCTACTCTGCTGCTTCTATGGCCTTCTTCTGCTCCACGATTTTCTGTGTCGCTTCCTGCACTGCCCTTTCCTTAGCTGCTATGGTTTTCTTCCGCTTTTTCTCTACCAATTGAGTGATGCGCAACTTGGCATCATCATTTTTCTTTTGTGCTACCACCTTCTCCAGTTCTACCAAATATGGGGTGCGCCATTCGAGAGGCCATGTTCCCAAGACAGTAAAAATTGCGTTGTCAATGGCTACAAACGGTAGCTTTGTCCACTGTTTCGTCAGATCCTTTCACGCCCTGATATAAATGTTGTGCATATCAACTTTGAAGTCTACAAAACTCTGTAGACTATTGTACACCATGGGTGACAGGCGTGGCTTCTAGTTGATCCAGATCCAGATGTTCATGTCCATGAGCACCTATAAGATTTTGGTGTTGCGGATCTGTTTCGCGTCCTTTGTGGTGCAGAGCGAAGCATACTTCGTGGCCTCTGGTAATTCTCTGCTGATGTTGGGAATTGACTGTCCTCCAGTAGTTCTTCCGCTACGAGCAATATGGATAATAGCAACCACAAATAGTGGAAGGTCTTACCTTGCCCCTGGGCTTCATGACAATTCATCAAAAATTCTTCGTAGAGAAATTCAAACCAATTGAACTGGACCCCCTCCACGCATTGCTCGGTCAGTGCGATCACCGGCGCCGTACCTTATCCGTGCATCACTTTCTCATGACTTTTCCAGCTAGGATTTGGGTTGCTATGTGTACCCCTTTGTCCTTGATGTTGGAGATGGCGTAGTCCCTCTTCTTCTTCTCCAGCTTATATTTTGTCTTCATGGCTTCTTTAAGGGCCAAATCACTACCTTTTCCTTCTGCTATGGCCACGAGGTCCTTTCCTTTGCAGGGGAGCTAAGAGATGCGGTGAATTAGGTTGGTCCTGATGGGGCTAGGCTCATCTAGCCATAGATACCCATCATGCACCAGGCAGAGCAGCTGCCTGATGAAGAAAATGGTGATTATTGTGCGGTGGAAATGTGGTACCCAAAGTAAGATCAGTAATCCAACCTTTTCCACACTGCGTAGCCACTTCCGTGGCTCGAGCGTTGTCACCACCCTCGTAGTGTTCTTCTTCATTAGATTCACGGTCTACAGATGAGGCAACTTCTCGTGCTCATTGAGGTCCCAGTCTTTGAACTTCATGGTTGGCATGCAGCCCAGGTGCGTGCCTTCAAACACGATTCCATATGGGAGGAGTGGGGTCTATAGCGGACTCTTGGTTTCGTCAAGATCCTTCGATACTTTAGTCTTCCCTTTCTGCAGAGGGACATATGCGAGCAGTTTTGTTGCATAGCGTAATGGTTGGATATCCTCCTCCATGTCTTCTTCTTCTTCTTCTATGGCAATCAGGGCCTGCAAGTCTTCTTCTTCCTCATCCGTTTATATTGTGACTGCTTTCCCTTTCTCTACCATGGATAGTTTGTTGTGTCATGGGTTCCTCGGGGACACGCATACTGGACCCATTGCCTATTTATCCTTCTCGGGCCTCGGTGTTCACGGTGATTTGGGGATTTCTGTCACAACCCCAACACCTTCTGGAACATCCTCCATCATTTGGGTCTATGTGGCCTCACCGGCAGTTACCTCTTCAATTCCCAAACCATCCTTAGTGGTCGTCATCATATCTAGGCTATATTTTGTCACTCGCAAACTTAGGGGCTCAATTATCACTCAGCTCTCAATGTTGAGTGCTCTGCTCAGGCGCTTAACTCTCTAAAGGCCAGTGTTGTTCGCTGGCTAGCCTTTTGTGTTTTATAGCGCCTTTTGAATTTGAATTCGACCATTCCCCCAATTTCGGGCCATTAATGCTTTCTTGGCGGAAGACTTTCTCGAATCTTGCCCATAACTCAAATCTTAAATGCTCGTCGCCCAATCCATTTGGCCTCAAATCACACATCCCATCGTGAATAGTGACCTCAACGGTCACTTCCCAGCCAACCCGTGTAGCAGCAAAGCCCTCCATACGCAGTCACGAACCCTGTGACATTCTGATTCTGCATGCATCTCCAATATCGCATAGCTCCCAGGCAGAATATTTTATAATCTCATGCTTCCTTTTAGCTGCTTGGAGCACTAAGACTACTCTTCCTACGGCTAGTCAAGTGGTCGCACCACCCATGCGAGGCTCCATCCTGTCCTCCACCATGGTTCGCGGAGAATCCCCATCTGCAATTATGGTGATTGGCACCGTGCACTTTACTACTTGCAACATGCTACCCTGGTCACTTCGTTTGGAAATATGCGGTCCAAGCCATAGCAGTAGACTAACCAGTTCACGGTGATAGTCCTCCAACTTGTTAGTACGATCATACACAACTTGCCTTACCATTCCTGGTTTTTCAACGAGAAATGCTTCCTTTATTTTGTCTTCCAATTTCTTGACCTCCGCGTCCATCAAAGAGCTTTTCTCCCTTAGTCGTATCCATTCTTTTTCAAGTTCACGGAGTCTAAGGTTTCCCCATTGGATTTCTTCCTCAAGTCGTAAATGTTTTGTTTCTTGCAGCTGTGTGATTTCTTCATTCCGAGCTTTATGGACCATTGTATCTACGGGTGCTATTACATGTGGACTCATCTTTGCATGCTGCCCAGGGATTACAGCCCCTGCTTCATACTTCTACTTCGGAAGTTCTTACGTGGTCAGAGTTTTTCACATGGTCCTATAAGCCCATGTAACCGCTGGTACGCGTAGGTCCCAGTCAGTGTGTCTCACATGGTGGACCCTATTCAGTACTTCGCACACCTTTTCAAAGGCTTCCTGGCGTATAATCTTCGATGTGCTTGGTCTTATCATAATTTTTCATTCACGCACTTACCTTGCCTACTTCTGCTTGTTGTTCCTATTTCCTATTGTGAGAGCGGTGTGCATTCGTGCGGGCTGCATACCATATGCCTATACCCATCTAGAAAGGTGGGCGTGCAGGCTGTTTCGTCCATCATGTCCAGCTTCCATCCATATCTGAGGCTTCCCAAATCGTAGATGCATCATCCTTCTGCATTTGCGCCAATTCCTGAAACTCTGCTGGTGTGTACCCCAACACCTTGCAGGCGTAGCATTTAGTGCCCATTTCAGAGCATCGAACCGCTGCTATTGTGGCACTTCGCTTTCAAATTTGTTCAGGAATTCAGCCATCGTTGTTAACCTATCATACATAGGCAGATCCCTTACCTCAGTTTTCATGAAGTACAGTGATCTTACCATCATGTTGCAATTGAGCGTGGTTGCCTCGTGTTACTGGTTCTGCCATTGTTTTTTTTCCTCATCTGAATCTAATGTGTAGGAGCTTTCACACTCCCATGAAATCCTGCCATCGGCTGTAGGATTTATCCAATCCTATTCCAGAGCGGTTATCTTGTAGATACAGTCTAACTTGTCATTGCTCTTGTCATCATGCATTGGCTCTGTGTAGTGCAATCCTTTCGCAGGGTCTAACGTACCACTACGCATAGTGACTTTTTCTCAAAAATCATTTTGCGCTTCTTTAGATTTATCACTCCGTTCATATTAGTGGACCAATATATTCCTAGTAGCGAGGGATAGGGATTCCTGTCATTGACAATCTCTATCACTTCGAAATTCGTAAGCGCACTCGCACCTTCGATGTCTACTGTTATTCCCTACAATCTTCCCATCGGTAGGATCTTCTGTTTGTTCACCATTCATAATTGAATAGGGAATCATTGCAACACAGGCCTACCCATGCACTCCCATGTTTGCGTTGGTAGTATGCTCGCGTCCGATCGTAAATTAAGAATCACTTGATCCATTTCATATTCTCCGATTTGCACAGTCAATCTCATTTCCCATCCTATTCACAATGTGTGATTTCCGAGCTTTTGAACTACGTGCAGTTCTCCTGACCCAATGCTCCTAGTGATGAGTTCCTGCAATCCTTTCATAGCCTTTCTGTCACACCGCAGCTTCATGCATGTCTCCAGAAAGGTAATGAGCATTGAAGGATCCATCTCCAGCTCTAGTTGATCTTTACTACCTGAAGTTGAGGCCTCTGTAAAGCTCTTCTTAGCTTCCATGAATGTCTCCTTTACATGCTCCAAATCAAATTCAGGTTCCTTTGTAGGATCCTTGCGAACCCACACACTTTCTTCATGCTGCTTACCTTTGTCATCTCTTATCGTGATAGCGCTTCGAAGCACGATTTTTACATTCAGGTCCTCTCCACGTGGCTCAGATCTCATCATTTGTAGGTTCTGAGTCGGGGGAGGCTAGAGTATTCCTTTATCGCACAACCTTGCTATCAGTGTAGGGCAATCCTTCATCTCATGATCAATCTGAGTACAATATAAACATGATTCTCTCGTCAGATTTGTACAATTGCGGACATAATTCCCTGGCCCTCCGCAATTATAACAAATCAGCTATCTGTGTCCCCTTCCTGGTCCCATTCCACCTTGACCTTGTCCACACCCCTGAAATCCAGTGCGTGCTATCCCTGCATTTTGATCGTGGGACAGTTATCTGTAGTGTGATCTCCTCCTATTTGACAAATCGTGCACCATAATGCGGGTGCCACGCTCTGCCCTGCTTATGGCTCTGGTCTCAATGGCATTGGCCCTCCTACTGCTAGGTAGTTCGCGAAGACTAGAAAATGGTCCTTGTCATGCCCCTGGCCTTTTCATTTTATGCACCATACCTCCTCGCGTGCTTCTAGGCGAGTTGTCATGTCTTGTTTCAAACTCTACATTTCTAGACACAAATTTTTTAGTTGTGCGTGGATTTGTTGGATTCCTAGGCCAGGATCTTGTATTGGGGTCTCGTGCAGTCTTATTGAAATCTCCAAGCTTCAACCTGGGTGGATAACTTCTATTGCAACATTGTCATCCTTAGATGCGGCGTTAGTGATGCTACAAACCATGCACGGTGCTGCCCATCTGTCAAGGTTGTGCTGGCTTCACGAATCATACTCTTCAGTCTCTTGTCCAACTCCCAGGGAGTCTCTCCTTGAAGTATCACGATTTCCTTAAACCCGATAATCGATTGTCTCTGATTTTGGCCTGCTAAATTCCCTGTTCAGCACAGCCTGGATATCTACAATCCCCGCATTTAGATGGTCACTAGAATGCTTAATGTACCATGTCAGTGCGCGATCCTGCAACGCGCTTACCAATGTTGCTTTCTTTATATTGTCATCCATGACTCCTTGTGCTTACCATACGGCCTTTACCACGAACCCAAATTGGTCCGCATCTTCGTTCCCTACTCCTTTGAACATTAGAAATTTTATTGCGCTCTCCATATTGAACTGTGGTGGTGGTAGACGTGGTGTGGGCAGAGATGGGGGTGAAGATGGTGGTGGTGTAGGTGGAGGTTGGTTGGTTGTGTTATATGTTTTCCACGACTAACCTATGTAGTGAACCAGGGGGTTAGAGGGGGGGCAGAGCCCCCCCTTCATTGTGCCGATTGTGCAGCGGGGGGTCACAAAGGGGTGGCAGCCCCC